>JAAGKR010001604.1:0-118922 GCA_011419295.1 Clarias macrocephalus
CAGTCATATGGTGTGTTAGGAGGCTGCAAGTTCAATATAAGAGGAAAGGTGTTTAAGTTAATATGCAGTCCACTTTTGTCATTAGAGACTCAGGTACAAAACTGTTTGTGGGAATTTTTGAAGTGAACTATTGAGTGGCTGCAGTCACAAGCCATCAGAAGCATCAGTCGAGTCCAAGATCATCTTCACACTGGGTCTCCATGCGAGGACAGAGAGTACTGGACACATCAGGGTAAGAAGAGAGGCAGATGAAGTGATGCAACCATCATGTCTAGTGCTTAATGTACAAGACTGTGGGGGCAGTGTTATAATCTGGGGTTGCTTCTGTTGGTCAGGTCTTGACTCAGCAACATTATGCCCAAGATTGAAGTCAGCTGATGACCTGAATGAGCAGTTTGTACTGGGTTAACATCCAGTTGGGCCCCATATGGGTTATGGTATTTTGGGAGTGAACTCTGTCCTGTCCCAGAGTTACAACAGGAGTTAGACCTTAGGCGCATGTGGGAATGGCCCCGGATGAAGGCTTCACACCTATAATTGTTCTTTGACAAAAGGGTCTCTTCTATGAGATTTGAAAGTAGGTGCTTCAAATGTGTACTTGGGCTCACATTGGTAATCATATCAATGTTTTAAGGGCTGTGATTGGGAGCACTGGTTTTGTAGAGCTTGAGATATATTATTAGGTTTTAGTGTAAGTCATGGAGTGTCGAAAAACATAAAGTTGTAAAGTAAACGTACATGCACTAGAGTTCCCTGGTCCAAAAGGTCATTGATTGTTATTGTGATTTTATCATTAAGAAATTATGGCACATGTATTTGACATTTGGGTAATCAGAGGGCCAGAGCTGACACCTAATGACCACATAGTAGTGAATAAGCTCTTTTGCAAAGGGCACCAGCCAGATGCATTTGGTAAACCCAGGAGAACCTTACAGAACTTGATCAGAAGTGTGTGGCAGAAGATCTTGTGAGAGACTATTTAATTACCACCTTTTGTAAAAGGACTACCCAAAATGTAATCCTGGGATGCATCGCTGCTCAAGATTCAGTTGAGATATTTTGGAAATTCTAAGGGGCTGCAGCAAAAGCAGTTGTAAAAGCAAATGCTCACTTTTGTAAAAAGATAGTAGAGGCTATCTTTAAGAAGAGATTCAGCTCAAAGAGTTAGAAGGCACGAGGTTGGGATTGTGCGAATGACATGCCTCTTCAAAGTTACATGAATGGTGCAATGCCTTTGGATTAGCAAACTAAGATGTTGCTCTCATCCATGTTTAAAGAAAGAGGAGGAACTACATTCCTCAGCATATGCCACAGCTCGGACAGAATACTCCATGTAGTAGTTCAACCAAGGATTTGGAACATCTATTCACTTAGAGCTTATGGTCCTCTCAATAAGTTTGCAATCAGCATCAAGATCAGACAAAAACCCTTAAGTTATAATTGATTAACCAATGCAACAAACCCATGCATTAGGTAGATCAGACTGTACCTGTCAGGATTCGACAGTTACCATTTTGTCAGTAGATTGCAAAAAGGTGATTTCGTGCATGATGCAGATGGTACAAAAGAGACTGATTGGTTGTGCGTAGAGTACTCTACTCAACCCTGTCAACCATGGCACTAGGTGTACCTGTTTTTGCAGAGTGACTTACCCACACACTCACTCTGCTTATCTTATACTTAAAACCTCAACGCTAGAGGTGTGATTTAACCATTTTGTTCAAAGCACTTGACACTGTTGGAGTTTGAACTCATGATCTTCTAATCCGTATTCCAATGTCTTAACACCGGAGCTACTTATGCCCGAATTCTGGCTAATAGAACGGCACTAACTGATTATGGTCATCTGGTTGCAGAAGAAGGCAGATTGCACTTTAAAGTGTGATGCACAGGATGCAGCTTAATCACCTGATGTGGTTGGCATTACGTATCTTGAAAGAAACATGAGTTAACTTTCTTATACTTAATTGTCAGAAAGCATCTTCACAGAAAGAAAAATTCCAGATATTTAAAATATATATATATACATATACAGTGGAACCTCGGATTGTGAGTAACCTGGGTTGCGAGTGTTCTGCAAGACGAGCAAAGATTTTTAATAAACTTTGACTTGAAAAACAAGCAAGTCTTCACTTTCTGCACTTTGTGTCGTGCGTCATTGGACACCATGCCCCTTCACACACACCCCTCCTCCTCTCGCTTTCACACACATACACACACACACACACACACACACACACACACACACATATATCCCTCCTTCTCTCACCTTCACTCACACAATCACTCTGCCCTACACAGAAACACTGCTCTGTCATAATTCTTTTCAAAGGTAAAGTGCAGGTTAATTTGTTTAATTTTTACTTTACAGCAATGATTCCGTTAGTGTGCGCTCATTCAAGTGTCAGAGAGATTTCTTGTGTGAAAGATGTGTGAAACTCAAATAAGAGAGGAAAAAGCGTTACTGTGTAAGACTAGAAGAGGGAGAGGGGAGGTGCTCATTCCTCCTCTCCTCTTACTTTAGCTTCAGACACACACAAAAATATACAGCGCCTGCGTGCACAAAAGGAAACACTTATCTGTCATGAGTTTTTTTTTTTAAAGTAAAGTGCAGGTTAATTTGTTTTATTTTTACTTCATATTCTGTATTAATTATATTTATGCTAAAATGTTTTGGGGCTGTGGAACAAATGATTTGAGTTTCCATTATTTCTTCTGGGAAAATTCTATTTAGTTTATGTCAGTGTTGAAATGCAAGCCCGCTTCCGGAACGAATTATGTTTGTAATCCAATGTTGGAGACAATGGTTTTAAGGAAAAATTTGAAGTGACACAAGGAAGAAACTATGTTCAAGTTCAGGAACCAGGTTCAAAAAGGAACCTTTCCTCATTTGGGTGATATCACGTAGTATAACCATCTTTTTAGTAGTGTGACCATCTTTAAGAAGACCAGACAGGGCCATTCAGAGCAGCCATGAGTGTCTCCATGGGATGAGAACTCCAACCAGAATTGGAGCATCAGGCTGAATCAAGCAGATCCAACAGTTAGAAAAGGTCAGGATTGTTGGTATTTCAGGTTCCTGGTTTGGTAGCTTCATAAGATAAGGAAGAGCTGGCAGGTGGGCCAGAATTATCATGTCACTAAATTAGGCAGAGAACATAAAAATTAATGGAACACACACTATCACTATAGATGTTGTGTTTTTTTTTTTTTTTTGTATTTTAAGAACCTTTTAAAAACCAGAGGTGCATTTGAAGAATAAGATCCTATGTGGTATGACAGAAAAATTGGGCAAGTTGGATATTTTTACTGTCAGACTGGCAAGAGTGATGGGTCAGATATAAAGTCTGTGGAATAAAGGCCATGCATGTTAGTGTGGGCATTAAACTGAAGGTGAGTTTCTGCATTTACAGCATTCATTCAGTCATCCTTAGTAACTGCCTGGTCAGTGTCACCCTGGGTTAAATTATATTAGTAGTTGGTAAATAGACCCATCAAGATTACTGTGGGCAGGTAGAAGCTAAAACAATGACCTTTTTAATTGAAAAAAATAAATAAATAAAATCCAAATCGCATCACATTCAGATCAGGTTTAAATTTGAACAAGGTTACAGATCCCGAATGAATATTAGGTGTCCAATATATTATGTGAGTAATGTTATACAGTATATATTATTTGAAAACCAAATATCTCTCTCCATGTTATGTTATATTAGGACCTGTGTATAGTGTGTAGTGGTTATCACTGTCGTCTTGCACCTCCAGGTTTGAGGATTCGATTACCGCCTTGGGTCTGTGTGCTGAGTTTGCATGTTCTTTCCGTGCTTGGTGGGTACTTTGGTTTCCTCCTACGGTTCAAAGACATGCAGGTTAGGCTAATTGGTGTTCCCAAGTTGCCAGTAGTGTGTGAATGAGCATGTGAGTGTATGTGTGTGTGCCCTGTGCTTGATTGGCACCCCATTTAGGTGCACCCACCTCATGCAGTAAGTCTTCTGGGAAGGGATTCTATCCAAGAAGATGTTAACAGAATCAAACATGAAAATCATGATGTGCCAAAACGAAAATTCATCATAAACTTGAATAATGTGAATTTTTATAGGTGTAGGATACGTCTATCTTTGTCTCTGGGTCTCATTTTTTTGTCTCTCTCTCTCTTTCTCTCTCTCTCTTTCTCTCTCACCATTCTACAGCCTCAACCCTCTGTCTCTGATTGTGTGTGTGTGTGTGTGTGTGTGTGTGTGTGTGTGTGTGTGTGTGTGTGTGTGTGTGTGTGTGTGTGTGTGTGAGCATGTGTGTGTAGAGGAAATTACCGCTCGGCTGCTTCTCCCCAGACGAACAGGATTGGCCTTTAGCAGGCGCTAACTGCAGGGGCTGTGTGCGTGTGTGGTTGAGGGAAAGGAGGAGGGTGATGAAGCGGAGAAACTGCTCTGATTAAAAGCTTGAGAATGAGAGAGGGATGATTTAGATGAAAGCTGGAAACTCCTATATGAAAACCAAATCATATCTCTCTCCATCTGTCTATCTCTTGTTTATCCCTATGAAAAATTATTGGTATTAATCACATGTCTATTTAGGTATTTAGATTTTAATAATTGATTCAAAGATAAGGAGGAAGACTTTTCTGGTACTGTAATAAAAAGTTCATAAATTCATCCAGACCTGGAGGTTGAAGAGAGAGAGAGAGAGAGAACTTAAGCATGGAGACAGATATGGATACAACCCCCCATCCAACACACACACACACACACACCCAGTGAGCACCTGTGTCATTGTTATGCCTGTTGCCTAGTAACAGCTTTTCTTCACATACGTTCGTGAAGAAATTTTTTTCCTTCCTGAAATGGAAGAGAGCAAAAAATAGACATGTCCCTTGTTTTTTTTTCTTTTTCAAACGATTGACGTGTGTGTGTGCGCGCGCGCGTGTGTGTGTGTGACTGAATTCTTTCACCAAGTCACCTTTAGAATTATCGTGTTTTTATTTTTGTGTCACACCTTCACTGATTTTATATATATATATTTTTTTTTAGCTGGAATTTAAGCTTCTTGGATTTTGGTGGAGATCAGACAGTATAAGGATACATCTAATCATTAAAAAATGTCTAAAAGTTGAGAAAGTAAAAAAAAAAATGAGTGGAGGTGTTGATTGGAACGCACCTACTTAGTTATCATATACTAGAAAGCTTTTTTCTAACTGTTACTAGGTTTAGCGAAAAGGTGGTTAAGGTTAATTTTTATGTTAATGCTACTCTGCATTTAATTGAATTCGATCAACCATATGCTACATTCTGTCCTATGTCAAAATCTACATTTCTTGTGGTAGGTTAAACTACACCAATTGTAGTTATGTAGCAATCAAGAAATCTAGAAGTTAGACACCTGTAATGCAGCTGTCACTCAAATCAGCCACACTCCTAATTACAATTTTAACTGACGAGTTACATAAAAACGTACCCATGTACCTACCCACTTCAGTTGTATAGTTGGACAATTTAACATGGGGCTCTATGCGGATTGATTCACTTTGAGGAACATTCGAGGAGTTGCACATAGTGTACATTTAGCATTTCACTTTTTGGACTTTTATAGGGTGCCGTTACTGATGTTAATGTGATTTTAAATGTGAAAATGTAATCTCAGGAACTCAACACTATTATTTAAAGACAAACAATAAAAGGCTCACATAAGTGAGTCAACTTGTGTAGAAATTCACTCAAATATATAGGATACAGACATTTCTTCAAGGACCTGGATTTTTTTTTACAAGTCATCAACACATTTCTTGTTTAAATTATATCTCCTGTCTGTTTTGATGACTAAGGACAATAGTAAGAAGAATAGCTGAGAATTCCTAACAAAAAAAAGACAAGTATTAAAGACTCGAACTTGATAGCAACTACTGTATACTGAGCCAGTGGAGTAATATGATCTTCTATTATGAGTAAAAGAAGATCAGAGACCACCAGTACATTTTTTGACATTCCACAGTTATTAGATGAAGAACACTTGGATGAGTTGAAAGGTACTGCCTGATCTTTCTGATAACTAGATGCTCCAGTTCCTTCTAACTCAAAGTATCATGCTAATAGTTGAGTGGTGGTTACTGAAGATGAATGTTCAACTGATGTTGTATCAAGGGCATGTTGATTCATGAAGTTAATTAAGTTTACGTGACTGTGGTAAGGAGCTTGGTGACCATAAGAGATGGTTTCCACTTAAACAAAGTGAATGTACATGAGCTGCACCATGATCCTGACCAGGTTAATATCCTTTCTGAAGTCAGACCTGCTTAGGTTTGACATTTGATTTGACATGTTAACATTGAAAGCAAGATGTCAGATGAGAGGAGATGAGAATTAGTTACAATTCAACATCTTGTGCAGCATCACCAGTGGTCAAGCAAAAATAAGAACATCAGCAACCAATAAAAAGAAAAACATTGGTTAAGCATAACTGAAGATTAAAATATGGTAATAGGTCTAGAGCAGGTAAGATGAACAGGTGAATATAATCCCTGCTCACTAACACAGTAGGATTTGCCTTTAATTTTAGCTGCTTATTGGACTTCAGTCTTCTAAGATTAATCCATGTCTGTTGGGTTTGTGTCGATTGCAGCGGTGTGTGTGTGTGTGTGTGTGTGTGTGTGTGTGTGTGTGTGTGTGTGTGTGTGTGTGTGTGCACATGTGACAGCTCAGTGTTAAACTGTGAAAGCAGGGCTTCAACTCACATTCCATCATCTGCAACACTTCTGCACCTGATGGCATGTTCAGCTAGAAGATTCCTTCTCACTCACACAGCATTCCTCTAGCTCTAAGCTAATATCCACCCAGATAAGAAAGAAAAACCCTACTTCACTTCTCTAATAAATTACCAAACGTGTGTGTGTGTTGAAATGTAACTTCCTAAGAAGATATGGCAAGCAAGTTTCCTAATTTGTAAGTTCAAATACTCCTTGTTATTTATTCATATTTAAATCCATTGTATTTTGTAGTGTGTACAAGCCTCAGAATAAACAAACATACATGATTACATAGGATGATAGTCTACAATGTGTGTGGACACAAATTACTGTTTGGAAATTATCAAAGATAAACAACTCAGCATGTGTAAGATAAGCATTAACTGCTAAGGCAGGAGTTAACTCAGGGGCAAAGACATGAGACTTCAGTTCAGATGGTTGCTTAAATCCTAGGGTTGCCACAGTTGGGTGTCATGTCACATTCTGTGTCATGATTTTAGAAGCTTCTTGAACAGTGGATGCAGTGGATTAGTTTTTTTTTTGTTACAAATAGAGCTAATGTGCAGTAGCTTCCTTGCAAGCAACTTCATTTGACAAATAACCACCTTCTTCTTTCTTGTGCCCAGTCCTTGTCCCTGTGCCCAGTCCTAGTTCTGAGAGCTGATCCAGTTTTGTCCCTGGTCCTGAACCTGGATCCAGGCGCTGTCCTTGTATTTATTTCTGATTTAGGCTCATTCCTCACTCTGATCCCGATCCACTCCTGGTCCTTGTCCTGAACACTGATATCCTGACCTGGTCCTTGTTCTGAGCCCTGATCCAGTCCTGGTCCTTAACATGAGCTCTGATCGAGTCCTGGTCCTTGTCCTGAGCCCTGATCCAGTCCTGGTCCTTGTTCTGAGCCCCGATCCAATCCTGGTTCTCGTCCTGATCCCTGATCCAGTCCCGGTCCTCATCCTGAGCCTTGATCCACTCTTGGTTCTTGTCTTGAGCACTGTAAGGATAAATTCCATCCTTATGATGGATTCTGTATTCACTGCCAGTATAGAATGAATGAATGAGTCCTGTCCTGTATCTTAATACACTGTGATAAATCAGATTTTTTGGTTTCACAGCCTTTTTTGAGTCCTGAAATATTCCTGTTTCAGGATTTCTGATCACCATTATACCAAAACGTTTACAGCCTCATCAGGGGCTGAGCGCTGAAGCGAGCATGTTACTGAATACTAATGATGACAGAGTGAGACACCCCCCCCCTCCCCATGTTAAGCCCTAAAAAAAGGGGAGAAGCTAAAAAGAAGGGAGAGGAAGGAGTGTGGCAGAGATATTGATTTCAAATACAATCCTTCTAAGCCTAACGACTGAGGCATATTAAAATGAGTTCCATCCAGAGTAATACCCAGTCACTCCTCCAGGCTGAGAAGTGTTTATGTGGACTTCGGCTGCGATTGAGGACACGACACAAATGACAATAAAAATAAATCACTGCCTGTTGCAATGTCCCATCCTAACGTTCTCTGGTACTCATTAGTGCTTGTTAGGTAATGTGACAAAGAGCAGATGGACTCGCCTCGGGCAACATGGAATCTGTGTTACTAAAGTCAAACAAGGTATGACCTTGCTGGTTGGGGGCAGAGTGGATGTTTGTAGGGAGATTTATTTGAGCAAACATCAGAATTAGCTTCATACTGAAATGCATTGTTATCACATAAACATAATTTTTGAAACATGATTTAGATTTTTTTTTATTTAAAGAAAGATAGTGTTATTTATACTGTATAAATGTACTTGCTTTAATGTGTTATTTGTTTCTGTGGTCACAGTTAATTCATATAGCAGAGGCTTTGCTTTGCAAAAACAAAATGTTTTATATGGTAATATTTATTTTACCATCTCTGGAAGGAGTCTCCAGGGTTAGTACTGTGCAACATTCAGAGTTTAATCCTTAAAACAAATGTGTAAATTTAGCTTATTTGAAGACTTTGTGCATCACATGTTTTAAGACAAAGAATTTAAGAATATTTTAAGATTTTGATTAAAAACTGACAAATTACAATTCTCAGGTCTTCTAATTTAAAGAAGTGCAATATTAAAAGTCAGTATAAATAATAAACAGGGTGGCACAGTGGCTAAGTGGTTAGCACTGTGGCCTCGCACCTCCAGGGTCAGGCTTAAATTCCACCTCTGGCCTGTGTGTGTGTGTGTGTGTGGCATTTGCCTTTTCTCCCTGTGCTTGGTGGGATTCATCCATGTATACCAAGACACTGGAGACTTTAATGTTACAGAAACATATCTCACCTTACAGAAAATTTACCATATCAATCAGAGGAGCATCTGATGTGCCTGACTTCATAAATAAGTCATTATTGTAGAAATGATAATAGTAGAAGAATTCAAATAAAACTGTACTTTATATTAATGAAAACACCATTTATTGACTTGCGTGTGGAATAGCATTTGTAATTGTAGAATTGATTTTGTGTGTGTTTGTGTTAGAGGAAGGTTATCCTCCCCATGCGTGCAGTCTGCGTGTTAATTATTAACTGCATGACTCCCGTAGCTCTCGCTTTTAGAGCATCATCACTCGTCTCCTCTCTTCCGACAGAATGGTGAAAGTAATCTTGTTTTATCACACTCTTAGTCACGTGGGTATGTGCTAATCACAGGTAGTTTGTAAACATCCTTTGTGCACGTGATGACGCTGCAGTGCGTCTAATCAAGCAGGGATAATTAACATCACATCACCCAGCATTGATGAGAATTTTAATAGAAAGATAGCCTTATTTTAGTTCATCACACACTAATACTCATACTATCCTGTCCATAAGCTCTGTCCTCCTATTGGTTAAATGCAGTGATTATGTCACACATCAGGTGGATCAGATTATTAAATAAGTGACTCTCAGGGTTTCATGTTCCTAGACGCTTATAAAGAATAAACATATAATCTGAAATGACACAAAAACACAAGGTATACTGTGGAGTTGTGGAGTAATTTAGATACTATTATATTTGGTTATTTAGATTTTAGATTCAATTAAATTTGGGTTCAGATTTGGTTTATATCTAGTTTAGATTCTAGTTCAGCTTTGGTTTGGATTTGTCTTAACTTTAGGTTCAGGTCTAGTTCAGATTTGGGATTAGATTTTACTCAGATTAGGGTTTAGATTGAAATTAAGATTTTTAAAAAATGGTCTCAGATTCAAGTTCAGATTTAGTTCAGATTTGAGTTCATATGATGTTTAAACACTGAATTTCTCTCTCTCTTCAATGATGGATTTTTCAATTAATTTACACAAAAATAAAATGTTACATTTATGTTTAAGATACATTTAGATCAGATTAGATTTTAGATTAAACTCAAAATGGGTTCTGATTTATGTTCAGATTTCACGTTCAGATGTGGTTTACATCTGTAAGCTTTGTAAGTTTTAGATTTTGGTTCAGATTGAATTTTAAATCTGGTTCAGTTGCATAATTTAGGTTAAGTTGCATCAAATTTAGGTTAAGGTAGGGCTGGTTCAGATTTGACTCAGATTTCTTCGAGTTCATATGATGTTTAAACATTGAATTTCTCTCTCTGTTCAGTGATGGATTCTTACATTAATTTGCATAAAAATGAAACGTTAAATTAATGCTTAAACACTGATGAAACTAATCGTTCTTATCTTAGCAAGGCTTAATTAGGCATTTAATTACTTTAAACACTTTAATCAATACTCGTCCCCTTAATTATGACTACATTAGCACTCTCTCTCTGTTAGCGTGATCTGCCCCATATACGTATCCTGGTTCCTCTTTCTCCATGACTATAACATAGTGTGAGCTGACAGAGAAAGGTGTGTGAGGTGCAGAGAGAGGGAGAGCAAGGTTTAGGAAAAGCTGGCTGAGGTTCAGAACAGCGAGTTTGTCATTTGAAAGAGAATTTTAGATGGAAGTCCGCTTGCCTTCAAAGGCAAGTGAGCGAAGGGCTCGTCCGCTCGTCAAACACTCACAATAAAAAATACAGAAAGGAATAAAAGTGAATAAAGGTGTGCTGTGGAGGTCACTGAAGTTAGTGCACACTTTAACAGTCTGCCTTTCTGTCTGTCTCTCTGCCTGTTTCTCTGTCTGTTTTTCTGTCCTTCTTCGTCTTTGTCTAGCTCTCTGTCTGTCTGCCTCTTTGTCTGTCTTACTCTTCCTGATTTCTGTGTGCTGTAGCTGCTGAGTTACAGACAACAACCTGATTTAACCCCTCATTATTCAGAAGCAGACAGAACAGCACTTGATCCTACACTTCCTGTTTAACAGTTTATTTATTTATTTTAGATAGCTCTTAAACACTCAGTGCCCTCTCCTGTAGATAAAATGTGTCATGTCTCTGCTGCACGTACACTCAACCTGTACCAAAATCTGTGTTCAAACAGAACAACAGACCATCTGATTGGATGTCTGATAACACCAGTGATGAGATATACACAGTTTCAGTTACACAATTACACTAACACTCTCTCTCTCCCCCATCCACTGATCAGACTTTGGTGTGCTACAGGATGTACAGTACGTGTCTGATTATATACTGTAAGTAATACTTTCTGCTTGCCCGTTACAGACAAAAAAATGTTGGGTTATTTTTACTACCCGAACACTGGGTTGCCTCTGTTGGGTAATTTTTCTGGGTTATTTACAGGGAATTGGGTATTTTTGTTTAACCCAGCTTGCTGAGTTGGAGCTGGGTTAGCTAGTGACAGCTAACATCACAGACAAGACCACTCATCCGCCGAAGTTCACCGGTGTATTCAGTGGCTGTCAGCTTTTTTTTTTCCTCATACATTTAAGAGGAAATGTAAACATTAAATATAAGGTCTGTATACACACTTTCACTCAACTATGACTGAATTTGTTCACTGTATGCAACATTTATTACTGTTACCGTGTTAAAATTACACTCAAACTTTCAGCCTGAATAGCATGCTAGTTTATCTGACAATGGCTGCTAGCTAGCCAAACCAAAGAATCCCATCTGTATATGAAATAAACTGCAAAAATGTCTGAGCTTTTTAGCTTAATTTGTAGAATGCTTGCAGGGTGTATGAAAATGGTGAAATGATGAATGAAAGCTAAACTGTTAACTGCAGTGCCACCATGACGCTAGCATTTAGCTAGGATGCTAGTGTTAGCAACCACATATAAAAAGCTGAGGTGTTACAAAACACTAATCTTTTTACAAATATGCATTCTAGCCAAACCTTTTGATTTTTCCATAAACTTTTACTTTCTTTAATTTCTTTCTTTCTAAGGTTGGAACGAACACAGAGGAATATCTCCAGCAGGCCGTCCCACTACATCCGGGAGATAATGACCAGCACTGCTCTCAGACATTAGTGCTTCTGAGTAGTAGTATCATAATGGTATCGCTAATGATATACAGTGGAACCTTGGATTACGAGCATAATTCGTTCCGGAAGTGGGCTCGTATTCCAAAACACTCTTAAACCAAATCATCATTTCCCATAAGAAATGATGAAAACTCAAATTATTCGTTCCACAGCCCCCAAAAATAAATACATCAAAATAATTAATACAATCTATAAAATGAAAATAAAACAAATTAATCTGCACTTTACCTTTAAAAAAAGTACAAATAAATCCTGACAGATAAGTGTTTCCATTGGTGTGCGCACGCACCGTGTGTGTGGAATTAGCCCCTTCCCTCGCCTCGTTTTACACAGTAACACTCCTCCTGCCTCCCCCCACCTCGCTTTTTCACAACAGTTTCACAACAAACACACACACACACACACACACACACACACAACAGAAACACCATTTTAACAGGAAAAAAAGAAATCTCTCGGAGACTGACATGAGCGTATATTAACAGACACACTTTTTAAGTTTCACAACAAGCGCATAAACACAGTGGAAAAACAGGTTTAACGGAAAAAAATCAAGACTGGCACGAGCGCATACTAAAGGAATCACTTAAGTTTCACAACAAACGGACACACACAAACACAGAAACACCGTTTTAACAGGAAAAAAAGAAATCTCTCTGACCTGGCGTGAGCGCATACTAAGAATCACTGCTGTAAAGTAAAAAAAAAAAAACCACAAATAAACCAGCACCTTACCTTTGAAAAGAATCGCGACAGAGCAGAGTTTCTGTGTCTTTGTGAAGCCGGGAGGGGTGAAAAGGCGAGAGAGCGTCTGTGCGTGTGTGTGTGTTTCAGTGTCAAATTGCGCACGCACGAACAGAGTTTCTGTGTTTGAAGCCGTGGGGGGAAGGAGGGAGGGGGAGGGGGGGAAGGTGAGAGAGTGACGCTCGGTGTCAAAATAAGAGTCGCATGTGTGAAGCATGATACTCGGCGCTCGTAAACTAATACTTGCTCGGTTTCCGAATAAAAAATTATTTAAAATCTTTGTTCGGTTTACGGAACACTCGTAAACCACGTTACTCGCAATCCGAGGTTCCACTGTATAAATATTTTTCCTATGATTTGTACCATTAATTGGGTGTTGTTTATTGCATATATGTATGGTTTGCAAAACTTAGTTTTTTTTTTTTTTGGTAATAGACCAGTATATCAAAGTAATTTAACTGTTTAAACTGGTTTACCCATAGACATGTAAAACATATAAATAATAATAACCTATTTGTGAGGTAGAATTAAAACAGCATTATAGTTAAATATGACTTAGCATTTGGATTAAATATTTTACTCATCTTGCTGGGTTAAATAAATAACACATGTAGTTGGTCCAATATTTATCCAGCAGCTGGGTTAAAAACAACCCAGTTTTGGGTTGTTTTTAACCCAGCATTTTTTAGGGTGTACAAACAGAAACACACATACAGCTATTATCTCTGTAGATTATTAAGATGCAGTGCGCTGTACTCCTGGTGCTACCTGCTAGTCTCACATATTGCTAACTGCTAACTCGCCACGCCTCTAACACACACACATCACTAACTATACGCACTGCTGCATGACAGGGTGAGGCTCAGGTTTAAGATGAGGATGAGAAGAAGCTGTGATGTAGACAAGCTGCCGAGTTTGCTCTGAAGCTGTACTGATTGCACCGTGTCCTCACTCATGGTGCCATCAGAGCTCAACACAATCACATTCCTCCTCTGTGATTGCCCAGACATACTGATTGTATAACGCTAGGCCACATGTATAACTACAGAGAGATGTTAGCAAGTCGCTGTCAGTGATCACAGACGTGCACAACATCACTGAGGTGATAAGAAAATGGTGGAAGTTTAGTGTGAAACACAGCTTGAGGAACTGAATGATACACATCAACATGGATAAGATCATTAGCTGCTGAGCTCCATTTGGTCAGAAGATGTTGATTAGTTCTCTTTAATAGCAGCTCTTACAGTAGTCCGGGTTTGTATTAACATCTTTCTGTAAGTGCTTTCGGTCCAGCCAATGTTGTCACAACATCACACAAAACTGGCTGGACAGAATTTAATGAAACTTTGCTAGTCTTTCAATATTTCCCTGACATTAAATCTGCGTAACACTAGTTGTTTCTATAGCAACCACTCACATCTATCTATCTATCTATCTATCTATCTATCTATCTATCTATCTATCTATAGCTGTCTCATAAAATCTACTTAAATAAATGTATGACTTTTTTGTCAACACATCTGTCTGTCTGTGAGCCAGATAAGAATAACTGGAGGATTTCACTATCACCTGATAAACACCATCACACCAAAACTTTATCAGTCGTGTGTGTGTGCGTGTGCGTGTGCGTATGTGGCACAAATGCATGCATAAACTCCCCCATTCATCAATTACCCAGAATCCTCCATTCTGTGTCAGGATGAGCAAGAGAGAATGATGCATACTGAGGGCGCTGTGGCAACGGAAATGAGATAACCAATCAATCATCAGGATAAGCAGTCAATCTAACATGCAGGAGCTGGCAGGAACATCCCTGCAGTCTCTCTCACATGCGCGCACACACACACACACACACACATATATATATATATATATAGACACCACCGATGTCACGGTAGACACCACCGATGGGCACCATCACTACTTTCCTCCCCTTCTTTCCTTCCTCCATCCTTAAATCCCTTTCTTTTCTGATATTTTCTATTAAACCTACCCCATTTCCTTATGACCTTTCCTAATGTCTGTGGTACGCTCCAGTCAAATACCTTACATAAGCTATCATTAAAGATGGAAAAAATTGATAAAAATTTTTTGACAAAATGCATCACTTGGTATCATGAAATGTAACATGTGGTCTCTTCTACTCAAATTCCTTTTTATTTTTGCAGCTAAGATAACAAAACTTAAGTCTTGTGAAACTGAAAGTTTATTTTTCGATCTGTTCAAGCAGCATTTTCTCTGGAATCGGGGAGTTCCTATTCAGTCATGGAGAATGCAGGATTCAAAAACACATATAAAGCTACAGAGAGAGAGAGCATTACAACCTAATACAGCAGGTTGTTTCATTTCATTCTTATTTTTTTATTTGCATTTTTAGGTATGCATATATAAATGTTGTAAGAAAATCGTGTCAACCAAGGTCTCAGAGCTCCCCTAGAGTATGCGTTACTGTCCCAGCTGAAATACCCCTCAGATAATGCATGTTTCCTGACATCAAACTTCCTCTGTTTCACTCCTTCAAATGTGCTGTTTCAGTGTTTATGTAAACGAGGTACTACCAAGCCACACCCTCTCAGAGAAAAGGAGAGCTGAACAAGAATTCCCCGGCAGTCATGGACTTCTGTAATAAAACACTGTAGTGAAGCTGAAACTGCTGTAAACTAAATGTGTTGTATTGTTTATAATGTTTCTCATAATCTCCAAAATCTTTGTAACTGGAATGGTTTTGTGTAAAATAAAATGTTTTTTCTTTGATTTAATTTACTGCCAGTGACTCACTTTTGACAAATCTCATTTTGCATTAATGAATAGTTTACGAATAGTTACATTCACAAAAAATTTAAATAAGTTTATCAGAAACAGTGGTGTCATGGCTACTGCAATAACACTGCCTGGACTCCAAAAATCACCTTCTTCCTCTTCTTCTTTCTCTCGTAGTAGAAGTAACCCAAAGCAGCAGCTGTTTCCTTGAGATATATATATATATATATATATATAACAGCACGCACACACCACACACACACACTGGACATATAAAACAACATTATATATTCAGAGGACAGCGCATTGTCCTAACTTCCTGTGCGAGGACCTTGCTAGTGTGTGAGATTACTCTTTGTGTGTGTGTGTGTGTGTGTGTGTGTGTGTGTGTGTGTGTGTGTGTGTGTGTGATTGCGATGCTCAGACTGTCACACCGCATCAGCGGTTTGCTGATTACTTCCAGCTCGTCTCCTTCGTCAGGAAATGATTCTGACACACATTTCACACACACGCCCCACACACACACAGAGCTCTCCTCACATCAATATGCGCAGTGTGGAAAAAACGACAGGCAGGAAATAAATAATGAAAAAGGACGAGTGAGCATTTCTCTTGCTTTCTCCCATTTTTTTCTGTCCTTCTTTTACTATTTATTATCTACAGTTTTCTGCCCATCAACACCTGGTTTACCTTCTTTCTCTCTCATCCTCTCTGAATTCATTTTTAACCTCAAACAGATTTATTGGTATTTAGGACTATAGCTTTAAACATAAGCAAAACAACAAAATTATTAAAATTAAACAAATCATGTCAAATTATTATCCTGCATTAAGCAATGACAACAACTAAGGGAATAAACTTGAAAAAGAATACACGTGTGTTTAATACACAAATGAATTCTTATCATTAGGGGGCTCTGTAGTGGAAAATGGAAACTTTTATATACTGTATATACTAGATGCTCCTGCGACTTTGTTCACATTCACTTTGTTCATTTAAAAAAATGTACTGTACCATCTGTTGGTAATACATCAGGCAAATACATCTGTGTAACCCCCATTTAAAAAATTCAGTAGTTTTTACATGCATGCATGCACAGATGAACAGACAAACATAGTGGAACCTTGGATTGTGAGTAACTTGGTCTGTGAGCTTCAAGTTGGGCTGTGAGTTTTGCAAGATGAGCGAAATTAAAAATAAATTTTAACTTGATAAACAAGCAAGGTCTTGACATATGATTAGTACACGTGCGCTTTGTCTGCCGAGCATCACATGATCAAAACTCTCACACACTGCGAGATGGGTAATCATCTCACATGTTTAGTCTCAGTGTGTGTGCGTCACTCATATAGTCAATATCCATGAAGAAATTTTTTTTTAAAAGGCTGTAGCATACCGGGAGATGATTCTGGTTAACAATCAGTTAAACAATGCAATGTCACATTACCGAAAAAGCAAGTGCCATTAGAAGACACTAGACACTTGCCAAAGAGCAGTAATTCCATTAGTGGGTGTGTGTGTGTTTTGTGCATGTGCGCATGCGTGTGTGAAAGTCATTCTACACAGTAGCCCTCCTCCTGCTCTCTGCTTCCATCTTACTGCACCAACAATTCTTTTTCAAATGTATAGTTCAGGTAAATTTATTTTATTTTTACTTAATTTTTATTTCTTATGGGGAATTTTGCTTTGATATACAAGCATGTTTTTTGAATTATGAATTATGCTTGCAATCTAAGGTTTATGTATACAATGTTTGCAAATGTTCCGCAAGACAGGCAAAGATTTTTAATACATTTTGACTTGAAAAACGAGCAAGTCTTGGTGTACGAGTATCGATTTTCTTTAGCACGCATGCGCTTCTTGTTTTGATGCCGAGCGTCACGTGATCACAACTGAGCCAAAGGTTTTTCTCCCTGGCTGGGTCATAGTTGCGTCTCCCATTGGTATAATCAACATCTGTGCGTGTACTGTTTATTATAAGACTGTGACCACATGTGTGTGCGTAAAACATCTTTTACTTTGTGTCTGTATGCATGTGTGTACAGCGAGCGTGTACTGTTATAACATACATGTGTGAGTGCGTATAAAGCAAAAGCAAGTCTCATTAGATAGGTTAAAGATCCATTTTCTTTCTCTGTATCAGCCTGCTATTTGTCTGTGTGCACGCGCGTCATTCGACACTGTGCCACACACACACACCCCTCCTACTTTCACCTTAACACACACGAACACACACACACTCTCTCTCTGCTCTACACAGGAACACTGCTCTGTTGCAATTTTTTTCAAGTAAAAAGTGCAGGTTAATTTGTTTCATTTTTACTTTACAGCAGTGATTCCTTTAATCGCGCTCAATCGGGTGTCGGTAGAGAGATTCCTTGTTTATTTTTCCCGATAAAACAGTGTTTCCGTTGTGTGCACGCATGTGAAAAGAGTGGAGGCAGGGTAACTGTGTAAGACGAGAAGACAGAGAGGGGAGGGGCTCCTTACTTTAGCTTCACACACACTCAAACACCCACACACACACACACATACACAGCGCCTGTGCGCACAAACGGAATCACTTATTTTACTTTTTTTTTTAAAGGTAAAGTGCGGGTTAATTTGTTTTATTTTTACTTTATATTTTGTGTTTACTATTTTTATGTATTTATTTTTTGGGGCTGTGGAACAAATAATTTGAGTTTCCATTATTTCTTATGTTAAAATTTGATTTGAAGATTTGGTTTACGAGTGTTTTGAAATACGGGCCTGCTTCCGGAATGAATTATGTTCATAATCCAAGGTTCCACTGTATATACACTGCTCAAAAAAATTAAGCAAACAATAAAATAGCACATCCTAGATCAGAATGAATTAAATATTCTAATTGAATACTTTGTTTTCATAGTTAAATAAGCTGACAACAAAATCACACAAAAATGATCAATGGAAATCAAATGTATTAACCCATGGAGGCCTGGATTTGGAGTTACACTCAAAACTGAAATGGAAAATCACACTACAGGCTGATCCAACTTTGATGTCCTTAAAACTAGTCAAAATTAGGCTCAGTATTGAGTGTAGCCTCTACGTGCCTGTATGACTTCCCTACAATGCGTGGGCATGCTCCTGATCAGGTGGCAGATGGTCTCCTGAAGGATCTCCTCCAAGACCTGGACTAAAGCATCTGTCAACTCCTGGACAGTCTGTGGTGCAACATGGTGTTGGTGGATGGAGTGAAACATGATGTCCCAGATGTGCTCAGTTGGATTTAGGTCTGGGGAAAGGGCGGGCCAGTCCATAGCATCAATGCCTTTGTCTTGCAGGAACTGCTGACACACCTCAGACACATGAGGTCTAGCATTGTCGTGCATTAGGAGGAACCCACCGCATATGCACCAGCATATGGTCTTACAAGGGGTCTGAGGGTCTCATCTCGATACCTAATGGCAGTAAGCACATTTAGGGCCCTCCAAAGAAATGCCACCCCACACCTGGATGACATTCTGATATTCTCCCGCACCTTGAAGGAACACAGATCCCATGTCCGACAAGTTCTACAAAGGCTCATGGAGATCAAACTTTACGTCAAGTCCGAGAAATTTCGAATTTTATAGCGACACCACCTCCTTCCTCGGGTTCCTCATATCGCCATCAGGTATTCACATGGACTCAGCTAAGGTGAATGCTGTCCTCACCTTTCCTGACCCATCCCTCCAGTTTGTGGTCGAAGTGGACGCATCAGAAACAGGCGTTGACGCCGTTCTCTCCCAAAGGTCCCCCAAGGATAACAAACTCTACCCCTGTTCCTTCTTCTCACGCCGACTCTCTTCGTCTGAACGCAATTATGGAATCGGAGACCGCGAGCTGTTGGCCGTCAAGCTAGCACTGGAGGAGTGGAGACACTGGCTGTAGGGGGCTGAACACTCTTTTCTGGTCTGGACAGACCATCAAAATTTAGAATATTTAAGGTCAGCCAAGAGACTTAACTCTCATCAGGCTCTTTGGTCCTTGTACTTTTCCAGGTTCAATTTTACTTTGTCCTACCGCCCGGATTCTAAGAATACTAAGCCTGACGCCTTCTCTAGACAGTTCTCTCTCCCTATGGATTCCCCCACCCAAGAAACCATTCTCCCTTCACATTGCCTTATGACTGACACTTGTTTGGAAATAGAGAACAAGGTACTATGTGCGCTTGAACATGAACCAGGTCCAAGCAATGTCCCCCCGAACCGACTCTTCGTCCAAAGACCTCTCCGTCCTGCTGTATTAGACTGGGCCCACACCTCCAAGTTGGCATGCAATCCGGGGGTAGCCCGCACTCTATTTCTCACTAAACAACATTTCTGGTGGTCAACCATTAAGGATGATGTTCAGGGCTTAGTAACGTCATGCGATACCTGTTCCAGGAATAAGGTCAAGAATCGCCCACCGGAGGGCCTTCTCAGACCACTCTCTATCCCTCATCTCCCATGGTCGCGCATCTCCCTCGATTTTGTTACAGAATGACCACCCTCAGACAATAATACCTGCATCATGACAGTTGTGAACTGATTCTCCAAATCCGCTCACTTCATCTCCCTCCCCAAACTCCCTTCAGGTAAAGAAACAGCCGAACTCCTGGTGTCCCATGTTTTCCGACTCCACGGTCTTCCTTCAGACATCGTCTCAGACAGGGGCCCGCAGTTTCCCTCACAATTCTGGAAAGCCTTCTGTAAACTCATTGGTGCCACACCCAGCCTATCCTCTGGCTTCCACCCCCAGAGCAACGGACAGACGGAAAGGATCAACCAGGAGCTAGAGAAGTCTCTTAGATGTATGGCATCACGGGACACGGCCTCATGGAATAGATCTCTCCCGTGGATAGAATACGCCCACAACTCGCTCCCCATGTCCTCCACCAGAATGTCACCTTTCCAATGCTGTCTGGGATACCAACCGCCTCTGTTCCCTGCTCAAGAGGAGGAAGTCGCAGTACCTTCCGCCCAAGCGTTCGTCCGGCACTGCAATAGGACTTGGCAGCAGGCCCACTCCCAATTACGGCGCTCGGTGAACATTTTCCGATGTAAAGCCAACCGCCACCGTTCTGCAGCCCCCAGATATCGCACTGGCCAAAGAGTAATTTTATCCACACGCGACTTACCCTTAAAGACCACGTCAAAGAAATTGTCTCCCAGGTATATTGGGCCTTTCTCCATCTCTCGGGTGATCAACCCCTGCTCTGTTAAGCTCGCCCTGCCAAGTAGATTAAATAAAGATTAATTTGTATTTTAATTCTAAACAATTCGAGCATGTTAAAATTTACTTGTACCACTTTGGTGCTGTTATTTTAGTGGTGAACATATGAAATAATCCTAGTTGGCTTTGTTGAGTGATGCATAAAGCCATGACTACCTCAAGGGAAAATGCACAATATTCATCCAAAAAAATCACTGGAATGCTGTGACATAATCTGGCACATAACTTCAGTCAAATAAAGGACTCGCAAAGTTTCTTTAAATTCTATCAGCCAGATCTGCATTATGCTGTGACAAAATTGTCAGGACAGATATACAGACAGAAGTTTTTTGAGACATTTCCAATGTATGAAATGTAAAGATATAATTGAAAGAGTGAGTTCTGACAAATGTACAGAAAAAGCCTTTTTTATTTATTTATATAGTTAATGACATCAATGCGATGGGCCATTATTTTAAAATGTACGTTGAATGCATTTGTGAAATGTGTGCTGAGCTTAACTTGTCAGGCTTATTTACAGTCCAGACGATTGGTTTTGTAATCATTCCTAACTATTATAACATGCTACATTCTAAACCTAGTGACTAGCAGTTATAGATGACTTGGTATTTCTTTTTTCTGCTATCATGATGTGCTATAACCATATCTGGCCAGGCCTCATCATCAGTTGGTGATGCTTAGGGCAGATAGGATAAGGTTTCACAAGCCTAACTGAGTTAGCTTTACTGTTTATCTGTGAGTTCAGGACTACTGCACACAATGGCACTGCAGTGGGGCTAGGGCATGTTTCTGAAGACCATGGATGCTAGAACTACGCCAGAGCTTTGCTCAACCACTCCGCTGTTGTGTTTCCCTGCAGATGGGATGTGAAAATGCACTTCTACAGTAAACTGTTATCTGCCGATTCTGAAGGAAATCGCCTGGCAGTCTGGAATGTTCTGTACAGTAATACAACATCGCCTCACTTTGCGTGTGTGTGTGTGTGTGTGTGTGTGTGTGTGTGTGTGTGTGTGTGTGTGTGTGTGTGTTTGAGGAGGATTAGTGTTTCCTGATGTGCTTTAATCTGAGTGTGTGGTGCATTACCTCACCTCTTCCTCTTGACTTTTTTCTTTTTTTCTAATTTGCTTTTCTTTTCTTGACTTATATCATTCTTCCTATTTTTAAGATCTCCACTTCTCCTTTTCTCTCCCTTTTTCCTTACTCTCTACTAGTATTCCCAATATATTTTTATTTTCTGTTCTTTTATGGATACTTATGATTGTAACACACACACACACACACACACACACACACACACACAGAGGTATTACATGGACAAACGTATGTATGTATGTATGTATGTATGTATGTAGATTTGTTCTCATGAACAAAAAAATACGAGAGAGAGAGAGAGAGAGTGTGTCTCTAGTGTGCTTTGCATAAGGCATGCATAAGGGGTGTGTGTGGAGCTAAATCCTGACATTAAAGCCCTTACAGTAAAGCATGTCCACTCGGAAGTTATCAGTCCTACATGGCTGATATCTATTTTTGGACCCAAAAAATCCCAAAACAGATAGACAGCAGTGTTACACCAGAAAAGTGTTACACCACCTACAGTATGTGCATTACATGTAGGTGTTACAATATTAAATATATCTGTATTTTGTGCTTTTGCATATGTCTCTACTGGTTGTGGGATGGTGAGATGGGAGTGTGTCTTCCTTTTATTGTTTCAGGTCCTGCCCACTTACATTTACATTTAGGGATTTGGCAGACGCTCTTATCCAGAGCGACTTACAAAAAGTGCTTTAAAGTTTACATCACTGGATAGATACTTACACTGGGTTAACTAGGTCAATAACTAAGTGCCATTAGTCTAACACAACTGGAAAGAGGATTATTATTTTTATTTTTTTGGTGGGGTTAGTCCTGTAAGTACTGGAGAAATAGATAAGTTTTAAGTCGCCGTTTAGAGATTGTCAAAGTCTCTGCTGTACGGACATCTAGAGGAAGTTCGTTCCATCACCTAGGTACCAGAACAGAAAAGAGTCTGGATGAATGCCGCCCTCGATCCCTGAGAGATGGTGGGATGAGGTGAGCAGTGCTGGAGGATCAGAGGGAACGTGGTGCAGTGCGTGGTGTGATTAGAGCAAAGAGGGAAGTGGGTGCTGGGCCATTTTTAGCTTTGTAGGCATCAGTGTTTTGAATTTGATGCGGGCAGCTACAGGAAGCCAGTGCAGGGAGCGGCCACTTCAGTGTGCCCTTTCCTGCAATCTGTTGGTTGCTGTCCTACGATGTCCCTTGTTGATCCTGCCTCCTTTCTGATGATTGGGTAAACAGAAGACCTAGAGGCCTACATAAGCTCTTCAGTCCTGAGCACAACAGACTGTCTTTTCTTACTGTTTATTTGAAGGCTGATTGTACTACATTTCTGACTACGTTTTGTTTTTCCCCTTTTGATGATTGCTTGGCAATTGACAGACTATTCTGACCATTTGTTTGTTTTGCCTATGTTTTCATATACACCTTTCTTTTGGTTGTTTTGGTTGTAAATACTTTTTGTATATAATTCTGGTGGCTTAGTAGGGAGTCATACTTGGTGGCTTAGTAGGGAGCAATTTTGTTTAAACCTTGTTTTCTGGTTTTGGTTAGTAAGGGAGTAAGGGTAGCATTTTGTATTTCTGTTTGTTTTTGTTTGGGGCAGGTTATGTACAGTATTTCACTTTGGGACTAGGCACAGACACTTTTTCTTTGGTGATTGGCCTCTTCACTTTTGTAAATAAACAATTAGCTATCAAACTATTGGTCTCACCCCCTATTTATTTTTTCTTTTCATTCCTGTTACTGCCTGACCTAGCGTAACAATGGGTGAATATCATGGCTTCGGTAAGTTTTAGATTGTATAGAACCAATCTGTTTTCCAACAGCCTTTCCATTCTGCAGTTTAAGTCTGAGGCCACCTTGCTAGTACATAGAAAGGCATGGATTTAACATGATGCTGGAGGCCATTCCTTTAGTAGATTACTTGACCATGACTACATGCCCTAAATACACTGAATTGTTGCCATGTGATTGGCTGATTAGGAATTTGTGTTATTAAGCAGTTGAACAGGTGTGCCTAATAAAGTGGCTGGAAAATGTATATAGTAAAACTAAAAACATTATGCCCCATATTGTGTAGGTTGCCCTTGTACCACTAGGGCAGTTTTGATCCTTTGAGGCATGGGTGAGCCTTGGGACATGGTCCTGTCAACAGTTTACTGGTTTACCTCTACTTTGCTAATGAGTTTTATTCAAGCTCCCATCATTCCACCTCACTTAGAAAGTCAGATGACCCCAAGTGTTGGGGGGAAATACTTGGGCAGTGGTTTGCCTTCAAAGTTCAGGCAACTAAATTCACTTCAGTAAGACACAGGTCACTACTCTGGCCCTCTCGGGGTCTACATACTGATTGGACCCCTGTCCCCTGCCATGAGATTACAGTGAACGATTCATTCTCAGGGGCATTACTTACAGGACGTGACCTGGGAGTTAAAACCGTTCCAGGTCTAGGTCAGTTCCTCACACACAACTTCTGCACACACTCCAGAGTGACTGACCACATGCTGATACAAGACTTTTTAAAGGACAAAGTTTTTCTCTCTTTGTATTCTAATACATTTCCCTCTTTTCTGTCTTTTTCATTTCTTTCATTTGTTACACACAGGAAATCACGCAGACAAGCACACACACCCGGTTTATGATTGTAATGTTTAATTTTACATGTGAGAATAAAAATTACATCAAATTATTTTTTCCAACTTTTTTTTTTGGTGTTTTTTCATTTAAACACATAAAAGCATCACAACGACGGTATACAAACTCTCAGTAACCTTTAAACCCAAAATACAGATACACATGCAACAGCAGGGCGTAGTGCTAGTGTTAGCATTTGCCCTAGTGAATTACTCTTCGGGTGTGTAACACCATCAGTTCAGTTCCAAGGGGTCACATTACACAGATCGGTTCTTTTCCATCAGACTGTAGATCAGATATAGCAAAGTGTGCAATTTTATTAATTCAGCTACAATATTCATCATGTTTAATTCTAGCTTTAGCCAGTAGCAACCATGAGCTAACTTGACAGGAATTTTTAAATCATACCGATAAAGGGTCATTATAGTATGTGCTAGCATTAGCCAGCTTGAAGATCCCTGCTTAATTTAGCAGCTTCAGAAATTCAGCTTGTGCCTCAAACCTACAGAAGTACAGAGAGGCTGTGTGCTATTATAAAGTTTTCTGTCCAGGCTTTAAAAAATCATTAATATAATATAATATAATATAATATAATATAATATAATATAATATAATATAATATAATATAATAGATTTGTTTGTACTGCTCGCTATGTAATCAATTATGCATGTTTAGCTAATCCAGTGTAACACCAGCAAGCTAGCTAGTTATAATCAGTACCTGGAGTTATCATGCTAGAAATTTATACAGTAATATAGTTAGCTTAGCTAAAATGCTCCAATCATACATTTTATATCATACAGTTATTCAGTTTATTAATTTAATTTTATATGATTTAAGTAACTCGTGTGCATGATTTAGCTGTGTTGTATTAGCTGCTAAGTTTAAATCTCCAGACAGAGAAATAAATAATAAAAACACAGACTGCCTGTACATTTGTAGCAGCACATCATTATCAAAACATCTGAAACAATCAAGGACAGTGTTTTTTTTTTTTTCATAAATTGAGACATTTCACATCACAAATAAAAAATTACAACACGTTGTTAGCAAGACAATATGCCCTGCGTAACACCGAACAGCAGGAAATTAAATCATACGCTACAGAGCCATGATTAGCCGCATCTCTCGTCCCGGCACACAAAATGAACTGAAAATCAACTGAAGAATTTTATGATTATTGCTGCAGGTCTGGTGTCCGTTCACATGTCCTACATCCGCATCATCCGCCGGCGGTTTGTCGAAGCGACTCTCCGATTCTGAATGATTATATGCCACCCTATGATCAGAAATGGTTTGTTCCAATCATAGAAAGATGAACATATAGATGTGAATTTAGATAAACAAAGAGGCGAATAGGTGAATGAACTGATGGATGGATGGAGGAATGGTTTGGTCTACAGAGAGTGAGAGAATCAGATCCTTCCCTTCTCTTTTGGAATGGATTGCTTGAGCTACATGGATAAAGGGTCAGAGCAGAAAGATGAGGAGACAGATAGACAAATTGTATTTGATCCTCCTTCCCTGTCTCTTGGGAAAGTTTTATTCCAGCTTCATAGATGTTGCTCCTGATGTCACTTGTCCTAAGGTCACCTCGACGCACAGCTCCGAGACATTCATCAGGAACACACCATTCTCTGTCTTTATTCTAGGTACTGATTGTCTATAGGTTGTCTATAAGCATCTGTAGCTTGATCAGCCTTGATATTGAACACTGAAAATGCTGCTATTTACACAAGAAATTAACAAATTAAATTAAACAGAGGTTAAACCTTCTCTTTTTGTCCACCTCTCCTTTCTGTTGTTTCTGTCTTTCCTCTGGTGAGGTTTGGTTTCAGTTCCAAGTTCTGGATTTTCTAAACCCATTAGTATTTCTGAATTAGTTATTGAATCATCTGGCTTGATGGCGTGTTTTCTTTGGGATTAGAAGAACCATCGGAATGCCTCCCCGCTGCTGACCGGCGTCCTCTAGAGGCAGAGAAGAAAAAAAACAGGAAGGAAAAGGAAATGCACATTAGACTATTAAATGAACATGACATTCAAGACACTACTGCTGTTTCTTCAAAAGTCTGTTAGAAGAAGTTCAGACTGGTGGTGATTAGCGCCTGATCACTTTTCCATACAAACATGGAAGACATATGAAGAGGTAGTAGAAATCAGAGTGTACTGTACATCGATAGGTCATTTAGCTTGTGTAAAACCTGAATCAGACTTACACAGTTTGTATAAATGTCAAACAACAAGAGTGTGTATGAATTATATCATAATCAGAATCAGGTATATTGCTGATTGGTTTTTCACATATAGGGAATGTGTCTTAATAGTATGTTTAGAAATTATACAGTGAAACTACTAGAGACATATGACTGCTGTTTTTTTTGCCTGATTTTCTGTTAAATAACTGCCATGAGGCTACAGGATGTGCTCCAGGTTACTGTTTGGAACTTTTGATACAAATTAAATCCAACTAAAAAATAAACATTTAGATGGCTCTTACGTGTGCAGGCACAGACTGATTGGTTAGTGCCCAACGATTTGATATGCAAGTACAACAATTCAATTAAATTTTATTTGTATAGCGCTTTTAACAATTGTCATTGTCGCAAAGCAGCTTTACACAATCAAAAGTAAAACGCCTATGCAAGCTCAGCCAGTCGGCTGCCTAGTCTACGGGATATGGAGACATCACCTGGGATTCAACCTTGCGTTCTCCAGATCAGGTTGCGTTAATGTAACACATTGTGTACATATTATATACCTAGAGACAAATGTAAAGTCTGCCACTGGGGGGCTTAGGTCTTGTTCATTAGGAAAGGTGTATAGTACTTGGGAAGATGTTCTTGTACCAAGTGGGCTTTATCCTGATGGGCTGCAGCCTCTTAGCAGAGGGAAGTTTTCCAAAAGGTTTGTGTCCAGATCTGAGTTGTACACTTTGGTTTCTAACATTTCTAAGAGACCGATTAAGATAATCGAGACACCTGCTAGTGTGAATGCAAAGTAAAGGTTTGTCCTCAGGAGCCTGACATCACACATGCACCCTTGTACCATTGTGCATTGATCGATTAGCCACTTGCTTCACAGTGGCAAAACAAAAATGCTGTCAATTGGAGATTGCGGGTTTGAATCCTGTTATAGCTCTCTGTAGCCTGGACATCTCAGTACAGAGGGGTTTATGCTCTCTCACACATCAGTTATAGCAGCAGTATCAAAGCAAAGCACATGCATATGTTTTTTTATTCCCAGATTTTAAGACCAAACTTCCTGCTCTCTGTGAAATAAATGAATAAAACTTGTAGATTTATAGTTGGGGTTATGGATTTTACCTAATTATTAAAATGCATATATACATGTTTCAGCCACATGCATACACATTGTTTTGCCCCAGTAACATGTTTTCTGACAGCTGTTGAACCCATGCGTGAGGACTCGCCCTTACGTTGGCATTTATTTCTTCATCGCACTGCAGTGAGCTCTGATCTCCATCCTGACTGCGGCTCCGTCTGTGTTTAATTCAATCTGCTGGAGACTGGAGGAGCACTGACGCGCCAAAATAATAATTACAGTGCGGGAGCCGTGAATTCCCAACGAGCCACAATGAGCCGTTTAATTACGGCGTCTCCATTCGCGCCGGAGACGAACGGCGCTCGCCGGCTCAATAATCGCCGCTAAAGAAGAGAAATCGCTGCTCTCCGAACTCATTTGGCAGTCGGGACACAAAATAGCGAAGTTCCTGGCCAATTAGTGCCCCGGGGGATTAGCGTGGCGCTGACGGGGATTACTGAGTGCTGATTGGGAGCGGGATTGCTGTAACGTCTCCCAGCACTGATGGAAATCTAAAGGCGAAGTGAAAAATAGACACACACAAAAGAACGGAATCAGGGAGTTTAAAAAGAAAAGATGATGGCTTTCCTATCACAGAGTGAGCATGCAAGATTATTTAAAGAATAATTCAGGAGGAATCAGAGCCTTTTTATTAAATCTCACTGCACTGGATTTACAGTTATACATAAAACACATCTGAGAGGAGGTCAATCCTCCACCTACTCCTCATCATCATCAGATGATCCTCTAGCTCAGGGACGCAGTAGTTATCAGTGGTGTTGGGATTCAAGCTCACAACCTTCTGTAAATGCTGACGTTTAACATTCTGTAATAATCTTACCAAGAGGAGCGCCACACGCCGACACACTTTGACACATGGGTCTGACATGTGTAAAGTGTGTTTGAGTGCTTGTGGACTGGGTGAAGTGGGGTGGGGGTTGTTAGTCTGCAGTATTGACCACACACAGTCCTGCTGTTCACCCCCTTTTCCCCACACTGCAGAAAACAACCCCAAAACAAAAGCCCAAGTAAAGCAACGAACACGTGCACACACACACACACACACACACACACACACACACACACACACACACACACACACACACACACACACACACACACACACACTTGAGCCCGCACTATCACTCGATCAACAATGCAGAAGGATCGGACATCGAAGAGAGAGATGGGTTAGGAGATAGTGATAAAGAAGGAAAGAGACAAAGATGCAGGAGAGACAAGTAAACAGTAAGAGAGACAGGTGAGGAGCAGGAAGAGGAAGAGGAAGTGAGTAAGAGACAGATAAAGAGTGATAGAGAGATGAAAGAGAGACATAAAGAGGAAAAGAGAGAGGTGAAGGACAGACAGATAAAACAGGGACACATGAAGAAAGAAAAAAGACACAAAGATGAGGGAGAGACAAATGAACAGGAAGGGAGAGACAAATGAAGGAGGAAGATAGAGAGAGAGATGGTGGACAGAAGGCTTTGTCTCTAATCAGTGTGTCAGACCTGCAGAGTCCTGAATCAACCCGGCTGATTGAGACCTGAGTGTGTGTGAGTGAGTGTGTTTTGGGGTCCTGACAGCCATTGACACTGATTGTGGGTGGCAGGTGCGCTTAATGGCGAGGCCTTGCATGTCCCGACTCATTGACGAGAGTGTGTGTGTGTCTGTATCTGTGTGTGAGTGGTGGACAGATGCTGCGGACTCATAATTGAGCCCTAATCTGTTTGTGTGTTAGAGTGACACACTCAGTACGTTTCTGTAAATCTTTTCCTCACACTGCAGTTGTATACGATGTATATAGCAGCCATATCTACCCAGCTAGCGGTGTGTGAGTAGTTTCTATGTATAAAGCCACACTAGCAGCTCACAACCCATAATCACTGACTAGTTTATTAAACGCTAAATGGTTTATTTATTATTATTTAGAATTATTATTCTCTTTTCATACATGACTAGCATGCTTATTTATTAATTCAATTAATGCAAACTAGCATAATTATTGTATTAGCATTGTGGTGTGATTCCAGCCAATGAAATGGGTTCTCTGGTATGAGGACAGGCCACGTTGTCACGCGAAGCAGTCCACCACACAAACAAGATGACTTCATCAAAACAGCGCTGTCCAGACGTGCACCCATTACGTCATCATTTATTCCACTTTTTCCCTCTGACTAATTCCCACCAAATTAGACTTCTCTAATTACCCACAATCCCCTAGAGGAGACATTTTATTCTCCTGTCTGAAAAGCAGAGTTGGGTAACCGATCTCTCTCTCTCTCTCTCTCTCTCTCTCTCTTTCTCTGAGTGCTGTTCCTCCTTTTAATGTCTCTTTTTTTATAGAAGTCAGAAAAAGGACAAAAAAGATGCATCATACAATGTCTGAATAAAAGAGACGGCCAGAGGGAAGAGATGGGCAGCACAGGGAAAGTGGAAAGAGGTTGGTTTATTGTAAGCTCTCTCTCTCTCTCTCTCTCTCTCTCTCTGTCTTTGTTATTTCTGTTAAAATGACATCTAGAAGCATTTGTAGTTGTCATATGGTAAACACAAAATTAATCAAATAATCATTTTAACTTTTACTTTATTTTATTAAGCCAAATTTCCACTTTCCTGTCCAAACAAATAAAATGCTCAAAGACTGAGATTAACCAAGAGTCAGAGCTCTAAAGACTAGGACCAACCAAGAGCCAGATCTATAAAGACTAGGACTAACAAATAGCCAAAGCTTTAAAGACTAGGACTAACCAAGAGCCAGATCTATAAAAACTAGGACTAACCAAGAGTCAGGTTTCTAAAGACTGGGGGTAATGAACTATATGAACTTCTATATGCAGTTATCTATCTGTCTTGCTGCTTACAAACAATAATCACTTAGTCACTCTAAAATCATTTAGGCTCTCTGTATTACATATATCTTACAGGAAATAAACAGGACATGCACTCAAACTATTATTGTTGCAGTTAACTCTATTTTAATCAATGTCTTTATGTTTAAGGAAAACAACTGAACCAGCATTCTCAGAGACAGGCATGCTATTGAATATAGGCTGTTTCTTTTACATGTACACAATTTTTTCATTTCCATTTTTTAAACATCTATCTCCTTTAATAAAAGTCCTTGGGACGTCTCACATGTGTTTCTGCATTACAGCTGAACACTTTGTAGAAAACACAGAGTTCATATTGTGATGATATATTGTGTATATATTATCAGTAGTAAAATACCCAGATATCCATTTCATCCAGCCTTTATCTATCTATTTTCAATTAACATCAGAAGAACTATTAATCTCACATTTTATAAATTGTACAAAATATTCATTAATAAAAATGTTAACACTCAATCCCTCTTTTCTCTTTGTGAGGATGGAGGGATGAGCTGATGCTCGTTATACCCCTTGTCCCCTCTGTCACCCTCATTATTTATTAACGTATGGACTGAGATTCAGGACGCCTTGCACAACCGCAGCGCGGTGCTTTAGAGGAGATTCTGACAGGCCTTTTTCTCGAATAAATAAATAATCTGTCTCTCTCTCTTCTTTTTGCTCACACACTTTCTTTTTCAGTTCTGTCTCTCCTGTGCTCTCTTTCTCATCCCGTCACTGCCTCCCCACCATAATTACAAACACATTTCGTGCAAATTTTCTCAAGAACGTTGTAAGGTCAGCCAATCCGGCTGTGTTTCAATCCACAACACTGCTTGCTCCTTTGCTCAACAAAAGGCCTTTCTGTTTTGAATTAAAATGCTCTGAGAGCAAAAAATGATCTTGCTGTGACTCCGTGTCACAAGAGGGGACATAAAAGAACACCATGGGTGGGAGGGGGAGAGGTCAGAGGGACACTAACTGATGAGGTCATAGTGAAACTAGTAACTGTCAGTCATTTGTATTTTATTAAGGCAGATGTCATTATGGATTAGGGATTTAATTAAGCTCAGGTAAAGAGAATGAGGGATACAAATTCTAACCCCACCCTCTCACCCAAACTCCACCCAACATCCTAACTCCTTTTCATATTTGGTAGTAATAGTAAACACTGGGTGGTGTTTAGAAGAAGAGTTCCTTTTATCATCAAAGCAGTTATTATTTTCTCTAACAGCACATCCCCAATCGTGTAATTGCTCTCATTCTAACACACAGTATGACTGTAAAACAATTCCTGCTAACTGTTATCGCCCACATGAGGATGGGTTCCCTGTTGAGTCTGGTTCCTCTCAAGGTTTCTTCCTATTGCCATCTCAGGGAGGTTTCGCCCTCAGCTTGCTTAACAGGGACAAACTGATCATATTGATTTATACATATTTTTTTTTACACATTTCATACAAATTTTCCTAATTTTCCTTTGATTCTATAAAGCTACTTTGCGACAATGACCATTGTTAAATGCACTATACAAAATTGTATTTAATTGAATTGAATTCTAAATTGTCACATTTATAAAATGTATCCATTTATGGCTGCATTTCACAACAGAATGCACTGAGCTGGACAGTTAGCATGGAATAGTGTGTTATATTGTGTTTATAAATTACTTAGCTGTATTTCATATAAGTGAAGTTGTAAATAGATTAGGGCAGTCAATATTAACGCGTTAATTAAGTTGTGGGAGTGGTGGCTCAGGTGACTAAGAGGCTCTAAGTTTTTGGTTTTTGGGTCCCTGCCTTAGTGGATTTGCCACACCCCATATTACCTAGCTACTGCATATAGTGCTGGTCCCATTCAGGAAATGTTAATTTAACATTTGTTAAATGTTAATGTTTGAAATATTATAAAAATTGAAAAGGAACGATGTGGTTTCCGTCCTGGTTTTGGAACAACAGATGAGCTTTTTACTCTTGTAGGAATCCTGGAGGGGGCTTGGGAATCCAGTCTACATATGTTTTGTGGATTTGGAGAAGGCATACTGTATGATCGGGTCCCCCAGGATTTTCTGTGGGATGTACTCTGGGAGTATGGGGTGAGGGGTCACTTTGCAAGGCCATCCAATCCCTTTACTCCCAAAGTGAGAGCTGTGTTCAGGTTCCTGGGAGTAAGGTATCAAGATGCAGCCTTGGAGGAGAGGGTATCCAATTTGGTGGGCTGAGGATTGCATCACTGCAGATGATGTGGTTCTGATGTCATCATCAGTCTGTGAACTGCAGAGCTTGCTGGATCGGTATGCAGCTGAGTATGAAACGGCGGGGATGAAGATCAGCACCTCGAAATCTGTTGCCATGGTTCTCAGCACGAAACCAATTTATTGTCTACTCCAGCTGTGGAGCAAGTCATTACCCTAAGTGAAGGAGTTTAATTATTTCTTGTTTATGAGTGATGGAACACTGTGAGGTTGGACAGAGAATCGTAGCAGTGGGGGTGGTATTGCTTTACCATACCCTTGTGACGAAAAAGAGGTTTAGGCAAAAGGCAAAACTCTCAGTCTACCGATCCATATTCGGGTCATGACTGTACGTACGATATCGGAAATAAAAGTGGACAAAATGGGTTTTCTCAGAAGGGTAGCTAGCTTTTCTCTTAGAGATAGGATGAGAAGCTCAGTCATCCGTGAGAAACTCAGAGTAGAGCCGCTGCTCGCTTGCGTGGAAAGGAGTCAGTTCAGGTGGTTTGGGTATCTAGTTGGGTGTCACCAGGATGCCTCCCTAGAGAGGTGTTCTTGGCACATCCAGCTGGAAGGAGACCACGGGGCAGACTTTGTGGAGAGATTATATATCTACACTGGCCTGGGAATGCCATAGGGTCCCCCAGGGTTCCCTGCTGGAACAGCTACCCCCGCGACCCGATTTTGGATAAGCGGTTAAAGATGGATGGATGGATATTATAAAGCTGCATAATCTGTTTCCTTTAACCAGATTATCATGTATTTCTGTATTCAAACATTGAAAGTTTATAATATAAATAAATGTAATTATTTAAAAATTTTGATTAATCGTGATTAATCACAGACTATGACTGTAATTAATTAGATTAACGTTTGAATAATTGACAGCACAAAAAGTACTATATTATGTCCCTTAATTCTATCAGCTAGAGCTGCAACTGTCCTTATCTTCTCCAACCTTATTACATTTTAAATAAAACACATATTAGATACCTATATGAGGAACATCAGCGATGAATTTTTTTTTGGTGTTGAGAGATTTCAACCGCAGGTTTTAATTTATTTCAAGCCCATGCCTATATTATACAAATGACATCCTTAAACAAAATGCTTCACAACATTCATGAATTCAACACACTAAAGCAGCCTGTATTCTTAGAATAACTCCAGGCGATAAGGGCTGACCAGTGCTGAGAGATTTGGGAGTCAGCCAAATAAATCCAGGGAAAAAACAAGTTCAGTGTGTGCTCTGGTCCCTAACTGATGGGTTATATATCGCCTGTCAGTCGATTCTGTAGGAATATTGGGGCGTCACTGAGTTCGATGCTGGACAGTGTAGTAATCCATCACAGGCACGCAGGGAGAGAAATCTCATCTCAGCACTGCAAGCCAAGGCCAAACCCCACACACATTCGCTCATCTATTCACTCCGCAAGTGATTACTTTAGCCTTGCAGCATCCTGAAACCACTGCAATCTAAAACATCCAGGGAACTGTAATGATTAGAAACGTTTATTTTCAATAAATTGACTTTCCCGTGTTGCTGAGGAGCATAGGAGGCGACGATGAGGTTTGGGCCTCATGCTTTAGAACACTGCATTGCTTCTGACAAAACCATACAAGAAATTCATCAAACTTGTCACCAATCCTCCTGCATGGCACTGCTCAAGCTTGAGCCCTAAAGCCATTTCAGAGCACCGGTTCAATCCATAGTCCTGCTTCCAGATTGATTTCCTTCCTCTAACACTCCTGGCTCCACTAATTATCTGCTCGTTAAGACCCATTTAACGAGATGAGATGTTTGAAAGCAGGGGAAACTACAGCTACTGGGGTTTAGAGAAGAAGGTAACCTCAAATTTCCCTTAGTGCCCCACTCAGTGCCATTATAATGCCCATTGAATGCACCCTTGGTATCCCTGCCTATTGTCTTGTTAGATAATTCCTTGATCCCCTCTTTAATTTCCTTTGCCTTTTACTGTACATGCCTTCTCGTTTACTTGTCCAGTGAATCCCATTTTTGCCCTCTAAATCATCCTCCTTAGTACCCAATGAATCCCCATTGTTGTCATATGAACCCCCCCCCCTTTTGCCCTCTGAATCCCACTTAGTATCCTCTGAATCACCCATTAGTGCCCTCTAAATCCTCATTAGTATTGTCTGAGTCCCCCTTAGTGCCCTCTGAATTCCTCATTAGCGACATCTGAATCCCCTTTACTGTCCTCAGAATTTCACCCATTTCCCTCTGAATTCTCCCTTAGTGTCCTCTATGGCCCCTTCTTCCCCTTAGTGCCCTCTGTAGCCCCCCTGGTGCCCTTGGCATTCATGTCTTATTTTTCTACTCAGAATTTTTAAGCAGTTCTCCGACTGCCCTCAAAAATATCCCTTGATAGTTTCTAAGCTTTCATGATGCCCTACTAATAACCTCCTTGTATCATTGGGACTCCTGACAACTGTCCTATTAAGTGCCCTTTCCATGCCTTCTTACTGTCCTTGGTGTGTTTTAGTGGCCTCCCACTGAGGGATGATGGACTAGTGGACTGAAGAATTCAGTAGACAGAGCTGTGGGTGCCGTTTAGGGACAGTGGGTAAAGCTAAATAACTTCATTATTTAAAAAATATTTCAGACTCTGTAGCATCAGTGGTGAGAAAAGCATCTTTAATCCCATCTTTAATTGCTCCTCATGTGTACACACATTCGGGTCTCATCTGAATGTCCAGAAATAATCGCAAAGTGGATTTTTGCATAGTAGTTACCTTTACACAATAGAGAACATAATTAGTTAAATACTTTACTGCTTAACTACTAAACATTCACCTGCCGTGAACAACGCCTTCACCTGCCTGTATGTGGACCCTGAATGCCCTCTCATGCCCTGTTTTTATCCGCTCTCCAAAAAATGTTTGTTTTCACTATTTTTTAATATTTGACTTTCTGTCAGAACGTTGCGTCTAAACCTCCACTGAGACTCTCAGGACATGTTCTCACCCAGAACACGCCACATAATATACCAAGCATATCTCTGGAGGGATTTTAGTCCTACGCAGACCAGCTACCGTCCTGGCTCCGCAATCCTGTTCAGAAATACCATTAGCATAAATACATATGTAAATATATTATAATAAAGACTGTTAGATGAACTTAACACTGATGGAAAAGGACTCGCAGAAAAGTCTTCTACTTCAGTTTTACCTCTAGGAAGGAAAGTGTGGATCCTAAAAAAGAAAAACTGAAATCTGTTTTATGTCACCTACATGCCACTACAGCCTTTAATATATTTAAAAATAAAAAAAATCCTGTTGTGATAAATTGATCACTAGGGGGAAGTAAAGCAGTCAGGTGGATTCAGACAATACTTGCTAACAAAATACTGCTCTGAGCCAAATCTCACCTCTCACAGTATTAATGCTGCAGCGGTCCTCTGTAGAGTTTGAGTCTTGGAAATGTCACATCACATACGTAAGTCAAATAATAGAAAATAACATTTACCCCAGAGGAATTTTTGTGAACATGTTAGAATTTCATAGCAAATTAAAAATAACTGAAACAAACATAACTCTTCATTTTCATTAATATTCACCTTTGGAATAACAACATGCCTAGCTAGCAAATTAGCATCCTTGCTAACATATGTAAATGGACGTATAGGTGCATCTCTTAAAGCTCATATGCTACCATTAAAATCTGAAAAAAAAATGGAAATAAAAGATTATGCATCTTATAATACCTTATTAACAGCTGAGCTAACATAAGGTTGCAGTTTTGACTCTTACCTGAGATTGGGCCTCTATGATGCCAGTAATGTCTTTTTGTCTATTTTATTTATTATAACATGATTATCATGCTGTCCATCCAGCCCTGTTTGATGATGTCATCTCCTAAGAATCCTCATAAGGAATTCACATGTTTCTCAGCTCTAAATTCTACGCCACCCCCCACCGATACACGCCCCCCCTCCCTTCTCCGCCATCCTCGGGGTATATGAGGTGGAAAAGGCTGACTACCTGCGGTGCGTTGGCGTAGCGTAGCACGCTAATCGAGCGCGGTGAGCAGATTGCCTGCTCTCTGAAATGTTAAATCAAAATGCAAAGCAGCAGCGGCAGGCTCGCCTCGCTCCTCTCAACAGATTCCGCAGCATATGTGTGGGAGCTGGCACTTTCTCGGGGGCCTAAATTGGAAGCGCTGATATTTTAAGGTAATAAGCAGCAGCACGAGCGTTCAGCATGGTTCACGTCTGTCTGTGCGGAAACACGCACGCACATTCTGTTTAAACTGGATTTCTTCCTCTCTCTTGCCCGGGTGTGTCAGTAACGCTGGACGGGTTGTAATGGTGTGTTATTTCCACAGAGACTGGATTAAAGTTTGTATGAATGGAGTTAAAAATAAAAGAGAAGAGCACTTTTTTTTGCACTTTCCCTTTTACTTTACTGATGAACTAAACATCCAAAAGATTTTCTCTCCAGCGATTCTTATTAAAAAGACTTAATATAAATACTTGTCCTTATAGTTTTTTCTTAGGTGCTGCAAGTATAAGTGCTAAATATTTAACATCCTCAACTCTGTGGATGAAAACTTTAATCCTGTTGTAAGAATAATGCATGAAAGCTGGTCACATTTATTTTGGACGGTTCTCCAAACACCCAGTGCCACCAAAATCAGCAACGAACCTATTCCTGTTCATCCTTCACCTCTTCTAACCACCGTTCCCATCCATATTTCTCTCTAATGTCCGGTCGATCTGCTACAAGAAGGATAAGATATTATTAGGATTGACGATGCGGAGGTTTCTGGCAAACTGTTGCAGCATGATTTTCACCAAGACCTGGTTGGGTAGCACCATCCCAGATGCAGCTATTAGGGTGAGCAGCTTCACTGTGCACTGTGCCGAGAGGACGGTAGACTCGGGGAGGAAGACTGGCAGAGGACATGGTAATGGACAGACTCCTGACGTGAAATCCAAGCTGCTAAAGTGTAGACCATTCTCACGAATTTGCATCTGTGCTATGTACATACCACCGGACGCTAATGCTAAAGTAGCGCTAACAGTTACACAATGGTATAAACAACAGCCTGGCTGTGAACAATGTCTTTATAGCAGAGGGTGATTTTAATCATGCTGACTTGAACATTGTCCTTCACAAATTCCATTGGAACATGAAAGGCGCAACAGAAGATAAGATGTTGGATCTGGTATACACTAATGTAGCAGATGCATATAAAGTACAAGTTTATCCCCACCTTGGCCTGTTTAACCATCTATCACTTCTGCTACACTCAAAATATACCCCAAGGAATAAAACTGCTGGACTCAATGTAAGGACTATAAGATCATGGCCTGATGAGGCTATCCCTAGGCTCCAGGACTGCTTCTCCTCCTCAGACTGGGACGTATTCAAGAACCACACACGTGAGTCACATGTGAGTTTATTGAATGTATACACCTCATCAGTCTTAGATTACATCAATTACTGTGTGTTTCAGTGTGACATTCTGGAAGCAGGTGCGTGTTTCTCCCAATAAGAAACCTTGGATGACACACGATGTCCAACTGTTGATTAGGGCTACGGGTACAACACATAGACATATACTGCGTATTGTGACAGGACAGCATAGTGTACTGCCAGGACTGCACTTAGGAGGGGCATAAAATCGGCCAAAATACAATATATGGCAGATTGAGGCCCATTTTTTACAATTCCACCAACTCCCAGTACATGTTGGAGAGAATTAAGGTCATAATGAACTATAAGAGAATGACACCTCTCTCTTTTAACAGCTGTTACACCCTAGCAGAGGAATTGAATAACTTTTATGCCTGCTTTGATAGGGGCAACAGAGATCCACTATTGCCCCGCCCTCCCTCTAGTAATACTGCCCCAGTTCTGAGCAGTTACAACGTAAGCCAGTGTTTCCGTAACATCAATCCCAGGATGGTAGCCGGACCTGATGGAGTGTCGGCCTGGGTGCTCAAGGCTTGTCTTCAACACCATCTTTAATCTGTCAATGTGTACATCATTGGTGCCAGCATGCTTGAAAAATCTACAATAGTTTCCCCCAAAAAATCGAACATTTCATGTTTAAATGATTACAGACGGTTGCACTCACATCTATACCTGCAAAATGTTTGGAGTGGTTGGTGATTAGGCGCATCAAGAATGTCATACCACCCAAACTGGACCAGTTTGCATACAGAGCAAACAGATTGACAAGGGATGCAGTGGCTATTGTGCTCCATTTTATGTTGGAAAATCTGGAACACAAAAATATGTATGCTAGGCTTCTCTTTGTTGACTTTAGTTCCACATTTTGCCAAACATGCTCCAAATTAAGTTCTGTGAGCTGGGACTAATTGCTGTATTGTAACTGGACTATGGACTTTCTAACAAATCATTTACGGTGTGTCCGAGTAGACAAACGCATATCATCCACAGTGCGTATTAACACCGGGGTACTCCAGGGATGTGTACTCAGCCCTTTAATCTATACACTCCACACATGACCCCCTTCCTTCTAATGTCATCTGCGAAGCTTATGATGTAATCACAGTGTTACGAATCATCACTAACAATGATGAGTCCTTATATAGAACTCAGGTGGAACATCTGGCAGCTTGGTATGACACCCACAACCTGGCCCACAATATCAAGAAGACCTAGATGATTGTGGATTTTCATAAAGGCACAAGGACCATCCACTTAACACTTACTGTCGCCTAACTGTGACAGAGGACCTAACGTGGAGCAATAATATTACCTCTGCCACTGGAAATACCCAACAGTGCTTCTTCCACCTGAGAAAACTGAGAAGAACCAATCTTTCTCAGCAGCTTTTGGTGAATTTTACCATTGTGCTATAGAGTATGTGCTGACTCTCAGTGTGGTTTTCCTGCTGCACTAAGGTGGAAGAACAGTCACTGCAGCGGGTGGTAAAAGCAGGATTCCCATCCCGGAGATTAGCACCATCTACACTACACGCTGCCTTTGATCCTGAACATCACCTGTTAAGTTAAGTTAAGTTAAGTTAGTTAAGCCTTTATTTGTCACATATACGTTACAGCACAGTGAAATTCCTTCTCCGCATATCCCAGCAGAGGCAGAGGTCAGCCATGATACAGCGCTCCTGGAGCAGATAGGGTTAAGGGCCTTGCTAAAGGGCTCAACAGTGGCAACCTGGTGGAGCTGGGGATGGACAGCTGATCTTCCAAACAGTAACTCAGTGCCTTACCCCTCTGAGCCACCACTGCCCCAGTAACCAGTTCCAGTTATTGCCCTCAGATAGAACTGGTCCATATATGCCAGAACCACCAGGCTGTCCCACAGCCTCTTTCCACAGTCTGTGAGGCTCTCTGACCTTGCCCTCACCTATTCTTACTTATCACACCCCACTATTACAATAACTGTAAACTGGACTGCATTGATGCAGCACACACACACTACACTTTCTCACAGACACCTGTGATAGATGCGAGAGCACTAAAGTGCTACCCATCTCTCCCTCTGAGAGAGCTCAGCCAGGCTCTCTGCAGGCTTTCTACAGCATAACCCAGAATTACAACATGCAATCTCCAGATGTTAGGGCGAGCTAGTTACCGCTGCACCAATTAGGGTGCCACCCTACTTCCCATTTTAAAGGTAGTTGTCAAATAAAAAAATATTGTATCCAAGGTGGATTGTATAAGTTTCTTAGCGGGTGTGTTCTCTGCATAATGAACGGGAAAGTGTAGAAATAGTGTTTCTTGTTTGGTGTTAACATGGAGAGCTTTGAGCTGTCACTACTGGAACGTCTCATAAAGGGTTAGGGTTAGGGTGGAGGGTGAAGTCTAGCTAAAGTGTAAAAATCAGATATCATGTGCTAAACTGCTGACAGTGCACTATACTAGTATAGTGAGGTTCATTAAGTGACGTTGAAAGAGATTATGTCAAAACTCAATTAAACTTACACTGGACCTCTCAAACACATACACCGTAGAAATACTCTGTATAATAGCGAATGGCTGTTGCTTTGGCCTTTGCAGATTTTCCCATCTGCTCCAACACTGCCCTTTCACCCCCACACCTGTACTATGTACCCCGTATTCTTTGCCGTAATGAACAACACCTCACTCAGACACTAATGAAGAAGAGATGTGCTGATTAACAGGATGAAAAACTCAACAAACAACATGCTGCCTTTAACCAGCATACAAATATCTTACAGCTAATCAAGTAGAGTTACAGTTTAATCTCTGACTCGGGCAACATGCTAACACTGGAGACTCCTTCCATGAATCATAAACAAATGTATCTTTACAGAAAATTTCGCACGTTATTCTCTTTACTCTGTCAGTGTGCTTTACACTTCACATACACAGCTGTTACTATGGAAATAGTAGAGCGAGCTCATTAACATAAACCTGCACTATTGTCAAAACTGCTTTAATAGGGAATTAATCAACACCTTTAGTATTTAGCTAGCTAAAGCGGAAATCACAGTCCAGTGGAAAACAGACAGTCTCAGAACAGTGCTTGGACTCTGTGCATCGCTGCAGATGGATCAGTTTAATGAAGATAAATCAGCACCACTTTATTATTATTCAGTTTGATTTTTACACAAACTTATACAGCAGCAGCATGGGCCGAGCATCACGAGAAGCATTTGTAAGCTTTATCAGAAAACACAGCAGTATTAAATTCAGCTAGTTTCTATGTTTGTCACAGTCTGTCCCATGGCCTCCTAGCTTGTGATGTGTTTTTTCCCCAAACAGCATCTCTGTAACAACAAGATACCTTTTAACTTTCCAGCCGGATCCACTATCAATTATTCACACACGTCTGCTTAAAATTTAAAGCGCAGCACATTAGTGTTCACTGCACTGCACTTTCACACCTGAGACCAACCATAACACACATTGGTATTATTATTAATATTATTATAATAATAATACTTGCTATTAGTAGTAGTAGTAGTAGTAATAGTAGTAGTAATAAGAATAATAATCATTCTTTAATCATGTAATATCAATAATAATAATCAATAATAATAACCATTCTTTAATCATGATCAAGATGAAATAATTAATTAATCCTGATATTGATATCACCAGCACTAGCCCAACTTTGGATGAGTGTTTTAATATTATTTTTTTTTTTGTTCATTTTTTTATTATTATTATTTTTTAAATAATTTATTATTGTTATTATTATAGAAAAAAGAAATCTACAAATGGGGCCTATGTGATCTTAGTACATTGAGGATGCAAAATTGCGGAGGAATTTTTTATCTCAAATGAGTCAGCTGTGATGATGCCTTAAACTTATGCCGAAAAGTGGTTAATAACTTTTTGTTATTGTAATGACATATTGAGTGACATCACACTATGATGTTACTACATATTGAGTGACATTACAGTACAGACCAAAAGTCTGAACACACATTCTCATTCAAACAGTTTTCTTTATTGTGTTCTTTATTGTATTCTTTAGCCCGGACAAGTCTCTTCTGCTTGTTGCCTGTCCTTAGCAGTGGTTTCCTAGCAGATATTCTACCATGAAGGCCTGATTCACACAGTCTCCTCTTAACAGTTGTTCTAGAGATGTGTCTGCTGCTAGAACTCTGTGTGGCATTGACCTGCTCTCTGATCTGAGCTGATGTTAACCTGCGATTTTTGAGGCTGGTGACTCGGATGAACTTATCCTCCCCGCAGCAGAGGTGACTCTTGGTCTTCCTTTCCTGGGGTGGTCCGCATGTGAGCCAGTTTCTTTGTAGCGCTTGATGGTTTTTGTGACTGCACTTGGAGACACTTTCAAAGTTTTCCCAATTTTTCGGTCTGACTGACAGTGGCAGTGACGCGCCCATCTAGCACAAGTTTTGATCCTAGGAAATTCCATGATATTGTAGCCCAATACCACCCCCCCCCCCCATCCTTCATGCTGGGCATGCAACAGTCTTGGTCATGCTGCTTTGGGGCTTCCGGGTATGGGAAAGACAATGAAGATGGACTCATCAGAGAACAATACATGTTTCACATTGTCCACAGCGCAAGATTTTCGCAGGTGGCACCATTAAAACCGACGTTTGACATTGGCAGGAGTGACCAAAGGTTTGACTATAGCAGCCAGGCCATGTACATTTTCCTGTGGAGCTTCCAACAAACATATTTGGTGAAAACAGGAGAGTTGAGGTGTTAATTCTGCGGTGAGTTGGGGAGCTGTGTTTTTATGTTTTTTGGCTACAATCACGAGTTGGCACTCGGACATCCCTTTCAGACAGCTTCCTCTTGCATCCACAGTTACTCCTGTTGAATATGGTTCGTCCTTCTTAGTGGTATGCTGACATTACCCTGGATACCGTGGCTCTTGATACATCACAAAGACTTGCTGTCTTGGTCACAGACGCGCCAGCAAGATGCGTCCCAACAACTTGTTGTGTGCATTGCAATATTTTAAGCAAACCTGTGCTATTACTCTCCTATTTAAATCTTCACACTCTGCTCTTACTGGTGGAATGAGCAATCAATGAAGATTGGCCACCAGGACTGGTCAAATTTAGCCATGAAACCTCCAACACTAAATTGTCCAGTGTTTCAGTTTCATTGTCTAACCCTTGTGCATATTCCAGCATATGCGGCATTTTGGAGATCTTAACATGCTCAAATAGTAATGAATCTGGAATCCTCTTGCACATTAGCATGTACTGTATACTGTACATGCGAAACTCAGAGCTGAACAACTTTCACATTGCATGTCACATCTCTACTCAACTCAAAATTGAGCAACGTAATGTCATCAATGACAACACATTGAGTGACATCATAGTGTGATGCTTTCTTTCTGGTGCTCCCTGGGGTGCTGGGGATTGCTTGCAACTATATTTTTATTTATCTGGGCCTTTTGTTGGTCTTCACATGCTCAAAGTCATGAAAGACATGGAAGTCATCACAACACAGGTTGGAATCTGCTGCCATTAGGATGTCTGATAAGTATTACACAGGGCCTTTATAAAGTATTTTTCTGCATAGCTCAAAAACACTTGCACATATGCATGCGAAACTTGGTACACTTCTAGATCTCATTGAGCTGAACAGTTTTCACTGCATGCATGTCATGGGCTCTGCTCAACTGAAAGTCAGTTATTTTGGGTGTTTGCAAAATGTTCCCAATGGAGTTTGACATACACCTCTTGGGGAATTATATGATTGCCAACAAATCAGGCCCATCATTATTTTTGATATTTCAAATAGTACAGCCGTGGTGATGCCTTATACTTATGTAAAAAAATGTGTAATAACTTTCTTAGTTTTATATATAATTATAATTGTATAGTTGTATAAGTTATTACTGTATGGCATAATGGTAATCTTAACAAGCTCAATATGAGTGACATCACATTTTAGTGACATCACAAAAACTCATGCCTAAAATTGGCTAATAACTACCTGAGTTTTTGAGTGACATAATTTTCATAGTGTGATGCTTTTTTCCCAGCATCTGGGGCTTCCCAACATCCAATGTCTTAACAACATGCCCAAAAAACACACAGGTGCACCCGGCCAGCGATGGTGCAGGTACTGTACTTGGGCCCGTCAATAGATATATATATATATATATATATATATATATATATATATATATATATATTTTTTTTTTTTTTTTTAATGGTTCTACTATGTTGAGGCCCTACGTTTATGGCATAAAATGGCTAAGAACTTGTGTGCTTGTGTGTACATGTTGGTTTTATGTGCTTTTTGGAGGTCTTAACATGCCCTTATATGTAATTTAGTTTCCATACATAAATAATTTTATTTTACTTTCACATCTCTCCCACACACACTCAGATCTGATCTCAAAAAGCTTCTAATTCATCACAAGTCAGTTCCTGCCCGGGTTACGTGGCTGCTTCAGTGCACTGCTGAACTGTCCTGTGTATAGCTCACACCTCTGAGGGTAACAGATCTTTAACACAAAAAATTATCTCTAAACCTGAAAAAAGAATCAGGGATAGAAAATACTGACTACTTGGCTTGTGATGCAACACGAAAGCATTCATGCTCTTAACTGGAGGTGGCAAGTTTTACTCCAGAGGATTAGTAAGGAGTCCTAGCAAGCGAGATTGGCCATGCTATCAGAAGGAAGGGGTTACTCGCTCTCCCACATCATTCACAGAGACCCTAGCTAATCATGGGTATGGCTAAGTTCCTATAGGATAACATTTATCTCCAAGCATGTTAACGCCACGCCCTAGCAAGATGCGTGAGCAGCAGTTGATAAGTTAGGAGAGTCAGAGGAAAAATGTGATCATTTTCAACCTCCTGGGTGGTAGCTGTGGGGTGATAGGAGAGCCCTAAGGTGTGTGAACTAGCAATGACTAAATTACAAATAAAAAATAAAAGGACTAATGCAATGATATACCTGTGAGGACGATGAATTTAATAACATTGTAAGGATCTGTACTGATCGGTAAAGCTAACATCTCATTTTTATTGTTAGCTATAACCTTCTCCTCTTGATAAGTCACAGCTCTCCTTTGATGTTCTTTAATTTTTGTTGAACTTAAAATAGACAATATAATATAATTAATGAACTATTTAATTTTTATGTTAGTAATATTGGTCTTGAATCATGTTCCACATTATGTGTGTGTGTGTGTGTGTGTGTGTGTATACATTTTAGAGTCGTGTAGTTACATCAATCTGTCAGATGGTGGCGCTGGAATTAACACTGCCTCTGGTTTAGGTGAACTCCATCCCTGTGTGTAACTTACATGCTCCTTTTTTATATAAGCTCCACCCTTTATGTGCAACTGACACATGCCCCTGCTTTAGATAAACTCCGCCCGTTTTATACAAAATCTGCCCCATGCCCGTTTTGTATGTGTGATTTCTGTAGTAAATCCTCACTACTCGATTCTGTGTTACTGTTAAGAAAGTTTTTTTTTGGTGTTTTAATATAATTTACATATTTTAGCTGTAATTAAAAAATAAAGGTGAAATAATATTTGTGCATTTTTATGCATCAAGAGACAAAAAGTTTACACAACACTCTAAACTGAACAAAGAAAATATTATTTTTAACGTTTTGTTTGCAATTTCTACTGCTTTGATTGAATCTGTGTGACTTTCATTTTTTTTTTTTTTACATTTAGTCTCTGAGACGAGCATTCTAGATGTAGACTACAGCTTACAGGGAGCGAGAATGGAGAGGTGGTTTGTGTCTCGTCTGTGCCAGAGCCTGAGATTGGCATAATTAAGCAATCTCACGTGGCCCTGACAGGAGCTTAAGGTTGGCCTTTAGGTCTAAGACTCGTTACGCGACTCGGATATTTGTTTTTCTCTCCCGCTCCGTCTCAGATGTCGCTTAGATTAGCCTGCAAGTTTAGAGCGTGAATAAATCCACCAATCGGCACATCTGAGGCTGCCAGTCCCTCAGGCCTTTCTTTCGTTCCTTTTTTTTTATTGCCTTCACTCCCTCCTGTCTTTTTTTCTCCTCGCTTTCCTCGTCTCCCCCGCTGAGATTGGCTGCTAGCATGCGCCGTTATCTCCAGGGAAGCAAAGGTTGTGGAGGAAGAGGGAGGAGGAAGAGCGGGGCTGGAAGGCCACACATTCATCCTTATCTATTCTGAGCACACCTAAAACAAATTAGCGCTGCCCGTGGACGCTTATTCGGCTCCTCCGCTCTCATTAAAGCCGCCGCTCTTCAAGGTCCTGCCACCAAGTATTTATTTATTTAAAAAAAAAAGCTCATGGCTGTGAGAGCACTGTACAATGGCGGCATGACCTTTTCATTACAACGTCCTCCCAGTGCGAACACAAAAGTGTCTAGCATCTCCCACGTCACCCGTTCTCCCGCCGTGCTCGCTAATTGTACACTGTTTTTCAGGGTCGGGAGATTTCTTTTTCCCCCTTCCTCCCCTGTGCCTGGCAGCATCTCTCTGCCAATTGGATCACAAGCAATCCCAATAGCGGTTTGTCAAGGCCACACTGTCATGTATTAGCAGTGCACTTGTGCACACCGTGAGTATTTCTTCTGGTTTAAAAAAAAAAATCTGAATATCAGATTCAGGTCTGAGGGTTTTATGGGAATTCAACATCTACCTCAAAATACAGATACTGCAATACATGATTGGTCAGAAGTTTAATTAATTCTCTATAACAGCAGATCTAACTGTGGTTATACATTATCGTTTCCATAGTAACAGCTTCTTTACAGCGCACGCTGCACTGATCACTGATACAGATTAAAACTTCCTTGAAGTAAAAAAAAATGGTTATTTCAGTACCATCAGTGAAAGGAGTCTCTAGTGTGAGTAAACTGTGTGTATACCGAGAGATCAGGACACAGGTGGGCATCAGCACAGCAGAATAATCCATAATCAGAAATCAAGAAAATAAGGGAGGATCAAAGCAGGATGTAGAAAACTTGGGAATGTGGCTCAGATTTACACATTGACAAGGAAGCAACCATAGTCATCCAGAATACTTATAAAACACCAACAGGACACAAACCTGAGCTGCAAGTGATCCAGACCCCCTTTGCCCTTCAGACCTGTCAGACTCGCAATTGTGCCCAGGTTCTGGATCTTGTCGCATGGAACCGAATGTGGTTGGCTTGGGATGCGTCTGGTGACTGGGGACAGTTCCACTTGAATATAAAGATGGTCTTGCTCTCAGCTGATGCAGACTCTGTTCTCTGATGACTTATGACTGTAGTCACTCAAAAGTTAGTCACTCAAGATAACATTTTTGTACCTGAGTCCAATAAAAAAAGTGGATGCCAATTTAAACACCTCTCCCGTTATACTGAACTTCTAGCCTCCTAACACACACTCTGTCTGCAGATCAGTTGCTGCTATCTGATATCACCCAAATGAGCATGGGTTCCTTGTCCATCGCCATTAAAGCTCATCACGGACTGATTGATAATCATGATTTATAAATATTTTTTCACACTTTACAAAGTAATTTCCATAATTTTCTTTATTCCTTAAAGCTGTTTTGCAAACAACGGCCACTCTTAAAAGTGCTATATAAATAAAACAGAAATTACAGAAACGGGGTGGAGCTAAGCACCAAACAGAAACCAAAACAGCACAAACTCATGCCGCTTTTAATCTTGCGTATTCCTGCATCAGAATCTCAGTGCCGTGTACGCGGAACACTCTTAGGTCTGCAGGATTAGTCACAGGAGTTCATCTGGATGTCACGTTCATCACACTCGGTCTAATTCTGTATCCACACTAAACCACTGACCTGCACCTTCACTACACACTTCACCTTTTCATACAGAGACACACACCTAATGAAAAGAACTGAGTTTATATTCATGTCAAGATCTGACTATCAGTTCTTTCCCTCCTTAAGGTCTAACAAATCAGTACACACTTAAAGAGTCACTTTTAAACTGTAGGACAGTTTTGCTTATTTTGACTTTTCATCTTCGTTTCCATCCTGCGAAATATAATGCCAGCTTTACGCTCTATGGATTTGATATAACCTCATGATAAGTCATGACTAATAGCTGTCAAGGTGTGTATCAGTCCAGGACATCTCTGATTAAGGATGTCTAAACCAGTTGTTGGGTCAGGTAGTTTGTCTTAGAACTGCTACACAAGGCTTTAGTTTTAAGATTTTAAGATACAAAATACCATAAATTAATCACAGGTGATCTCACAGCTGGAGCTGCTCTGCGATCGCTCCCCGACCCATTCTCACTCTCCTTGTATCCTGAAGCAGTTTGTTATTCATTAACAATAAACATTATGCACAGTACTGACGCACAACGAGCTGCCATTGTAGTCTTCGTTTTGAGCATTCGAGGATTTTTTTTGCAGTGATGTCCGTTGCCATGAAAACACTAAAGTGATAAATGTGTACTCTGTGTTAAGAAGCCGCGCGGCTATCAGGATATTGTGAAACGTTCATGTTGGCTGTTTAAGTGTGTGTGTGTGTGTGTGTGTGTGTGTGTGTGTGTGTGTGTGTGTGTGTGTGTGTGTGCGCGCATGTGTGTGTTGCTCTGTGTGGGAGGTGAATGCAAATCAGGCTCTTGGAAAAAAAAGGACTGATTCTTTACCCTGACACACACACACACACACACACACACACACACACACATAGAGATCATGTGTTTATTTGAGATGCTGCAAGTTTCAGTCTGGTTTCCCATATAATTATTTTTTTTTATAAGTCACTGTAGTAACCTATTAAAAGGTTCTTTTAATCCTGATCATATTTCACCTGTAATAAATTAAGCCTTAATTAATTGCTGAACTTAGTGTAACATATTGTTTACTCTTACTATAATATCTAAGGATTTATTAATGCATTATATTGAAATGAAACAACAAAAGAAATTAATCATTGTATTGCTGTTTTAGAAAAATAAGAGGTTTTATTCATGAGTTAGAAGATCACAGTTACAGCTTTATCTCTGACTGTTGCACTGGAGACTCTTTACACTCATGTACTGAAACAAACATCTCCTTACTTTGAGAACATTTCACTTTATAAATCTGACTGTACGTGTCCGTGTGAATGAGTCGTTGCTATGGAAACAATAACATATGTGTAAGGGTTCGACCCAATGTTGCACAGGCAGCACCATAAAACACAGACATGAGGCGAGGTCTTACGGGAAAAAGGGTAATTTATTTAAGGAAAAATGGGAAAGGAAAGGGTTAAAGGAGGGAGGATGGAAAGAAAGGGAAGGGAAGGTGAAGCATGTGCTGGTCTGGTTGGCAGTGCCCCGTTGGCATGCGGGCACAGGCTGGTGAGTGGTGGGCGGCGGACAGAGTGGCAGCTTTGGAGCACACGGAGGTAGCGCTCTTGCATGCTCCCATGACGGCGACCTCTTCCGCTGACGCGTGATTCAAGACTGGCCCCTCCCAGCTCTCTCTGGCGTGGCAACATCGGGGATCGCGAGATCGGGGGCTAAAGATCACTTTGGTACTTCAACTAGTAAATTAACAGTCATTAACAGGAAAGAGATAAAGCTAAAAATAAGCTGATCGGCCTCACCTCAAACTGCTGCAGATATGTTTGCTCTAATGGCCTGTGTTTCATCTCATAGTGGCACTTTTCATTAGCGTGACAATTTTGGAACATATAGGACAAACTGTTTTAAACTTCGCGCAGGAATAATAAACATTTCTTGATTTGCCCATTCATCTTTGTAGGTTCCGTTTTTAAAGTCTACTTTTTATTTTGGAGTAAGCCATGCTGTTGCGCTTTCATGTCTGTTTCTTGAGGATTTTGGAGGCTTGACGGATTTATATGCTGGTCTATGCTGGTTAATACTGGTTAGTGCTGGTCTGATGCTGGTTTAGCTGGTGAACCAGCATAACTGATGGATGACCAGCATATCTACGCTGATGAAACCTTACCACCAGCATTGGTCTTGCTGGTTAGTGCTGGTCTGGGGGTGGTTTAGCTGGTGAACCAGCATGCCTGCTGAAAAATCCAGCATAGGCCAGCATGATATACTGTATATGCTGGGCCACCAGCAAGGTTTTGGTAGTTTAAATTGGTTACCATTTTAGCTCATTATCTTGCATTTTAATAGCTAGTACTGAAAATAATGTGTGATGTAAATACATGGACCGTGTAGTGTTATCTTTAAATGCATTTACATAGAAGAGACAAAAATAATCCATTTACTAAAAATTTAAAATATCTGTGGGTTGTCTAAAAACACAACACAAACCTTTTATATAAATGCACTGGCAATAAATGCATATTTTAAAAAAGTAATCAATGGAAATCACTTAAAACTGAAAAAAAAAAAACAGCATATACTATCATAGCTGGTCACCAGCTTGACCAGCAATTATACCAGCAGGGTTACCAGCATACCAGCACCAGAATCACGGAGTCAGCTGTTCCAGCAGTTTTTATGGTAACCGTGAAAATAACTTAAAATGCTCCATCATTTTTAACCATACACATAAGTATAATGCATCATTTTATGTCTTTATTTGTTAATGTACACTCACATATCAATAAAATATTGTGCTTTTGTAAAATGAAGAAAATAAACAGGGTGCGCTTTCTGCCATCTCAGTCTCCCCGAAAATCTTTTTGAAACGTGTTACAAAGAATGGTGTGAAAAGGGAAAAACATCCAGTATGCGGCAATCCTGTGGGCGAAAATGCTAGAGGTCAGAGGAGAATGGGCCAACTGATTCAAACTGATAGAAGAGCAACTTTGACTGAAATAACCACTCGTTATAACCGAGGTATGCAACAAAGCATTTGTGGAGCCACAACACGCACAACCTTGTGGCGGATGGGCTACAACAGCAGAAGACCCCACCGGGTACCACTTATCTCCACTACAAATAAGAAAAAGAGGCTGCAATTTGCACAAGCTCACCAAAATTGAACAGTTGAGGACTGGAAAAATGTTGCCTGGTCTGATGAGTCTCGATTTCTGTTGAGACATTCAAATGGTAGAGTCAGAATTTGACGTAAACAGAATGAGAACATGGATCCATCATGCCTTGTTACCACTGTGCAGGCTGGTGGTGGTGGTGTAGTGGTGTGGGGGATCTTTTCTTGGCACACTTTAGGCCCCTTAGTGCCAATTGAGCATCGTTTAAATGCCACGGCCTACCTGAGCACTGTTTCTGACCATGTCCATCCCTTTATGACCACCATATACCCATCATCTGATGGCTACTTCCAGCAGGACAATGCACCATGTTACAAAGCTCGAATCATTTCAGATTGGTTTCTTGAACATGACAATGAGTTCACTGTACTAAAATGGCCCCCACAGTCACCAGAACTCAACCCAATACAGCATCTTTGGGATGTGGTGGAACGGGAGCTTTGTGCCCTGGACGTGCACCCACAAATCTCCATCAACTGCAAGTTGCTATCCAATCAATATGGGCCAGCGTTTCTAAAGAATGCTTTCAGCACCTTGAAAGGATGTCAAACACCATATTAGTGTGGTGTTCCTAATAATCCTTTAGGTGAGTGTATATATCTATACATACAGTTTATATCTATAGAAAGCTTAAAGTGCCTACTTTTAAATGAAGCAAGCTTAATCAAAAATTAATTTTCTCAGTTTATGTAATCCATATGAATCTAAGGAGAGATACAGTCTTTCTGCCACACTTCATTATCTGATAATGACCTGAGACAGGACACGCCCACACGCTATTCACAGGGAAACAGTCAGGGTAATCTACATACAAGGGCACGCCCCCAAACACACACACACACACACACACACACACACACACACACACACACACACACAGTAGATCCGATAAGTTTCCTGCACTTGTGGAAGATGTTATACACTGTACAGGTTTCTGAAGCTCTACAGAATGTTCTGGACAGTGGGAGGAGTTTAGATTTACCTCAGAACAACACTGAGACTCCAACAGCAAGCTGTTTCTATCGGTAAGTTATTAAATCTTATACAGTGGAACCTCGGCTTACAAGTAACACGGTTTACGAGTGTTCCGCAAGACGAGCAAGGATTTTTAATTAATTTTGACTTGAAAAACGAGCAAATCTTGGTTTACGAGTGCCGAGTATCATGTATCACGCATGCGCTCTTATTTTGACACCGAGCGTCAAGTGATCACAACTGAGCCAATGATTTTTCTCTCTCTTGTGCTGAGGAATTATGGTAATTGTCTCCCCTGCTGGGTCTTAGTGCTCGTCCCTTACTGGTATAATCAACATCTCCCTCTCCCTCCTATGTGTGTGCGGGCACGTAATTCAACACTGTGTCCCACACACACCGTGTGTGCGTGCGCGTAATTTGACACTGACACATACACACATATCTCTCTCGCCTTTACACCTCTCTCCCTGTCTTCACACATGCACACAGAAACAATTCTTTTCAAAGGTAAGGTGCTGGTTCATTTTGTTAATTTTTTTTTACTTTACAGCAGTGATTCAGTTAGTATACGCTCACATGAGTGTCATTAGAGAGATTTCTTTTTTTCCCAGTTAAAACAGTGTTTCCGTTGTGTGTGTTTGTTGTGAAACTTAAAAGGTGAGGTGGGGGGAGGGAGGAGGAGTTTTACTGTTTAAGATGAGGCGTGGGAAGGGGCCAATTCCACACACACACACACATACAAATACGCCTGCACGCACAAACGGAAACACTTATCACTGTGATTACACCGTGAGATACACTCCCCGCTGCATTTTATAGCGCAGAGAGAAGTTCAGGATCATTTGCGCTGATAGTGGTCCTTCGCACATTTGCAGAAGGGGAGGCCGCCTACCTAGTGAGCTTCAGAGTGAGTGAGGAGCGATATTGATTTGGGCGCATGCCCATCACAGATGCACACCGTGACACAAGTATACATTTACTTTGCTTAAATTCGATGCAAATAAGAAACGGCTATATGTATTACTATGATTTTAGTACTGTGATTGTAAATTAATTTAATGTTTCACTTGTATTTCATAAGGTTTTGCCAGTGGTGGTACAGCGCAACGGGGGTCATTATTTAATAAAGAAAATTATGATGTTCAAAAACAGCCTACTGCATTTCATTCTCATAATACCGCAAAAACACAAGCGAGGCTGAATGACAACGACATCTGCTTACGCAGTAGCACATCCTGACAATGTTTTAATTTTATGGTCATTTAGTTTCATTTATTTCGCTATTATCTACTACAAATTTAAAGAACATAAAATATAAGATGACCCAAAACCCTAAACGCGTAGCCTTTCTAATTGTACATGATAAAATCTAAAGGCTCACTGTGTTAATGTTTACTTTGCTTAAATTCGATACTAATAAAATTTAATTCTACGTTTGTACTCTGAGGCGCGGTGGTGAAAGTAGAATACCGCTCGTCCACCATCTGTAAATCATGCTAACATACTGCCTTATGTAGCTTAGCACAAACAAGTTAGCTCATGGTGGCTAAGCTAATGCTTTACAGTATGTAGATTACAGATGGTTGTCAGTATCAGCTGTGGTGTAAATGTCTATAATATATTTCACCATGTTTTGGATAACTTCATGTTATGGTAGCTCTTTGGTTCAGTGTTTGGTTAGCTTATGACACTGCTATCTATAATGTTATTTAGCTCTTTGGTTCAATTTTTGGTAAGCTTATGACACTGCTATCTATAATGTTATGTTGCCTAAAATACTGCCTTATGTAGCTTACAGATGTTTGTGATATTAAGGTGTAAATGTAAATCGTAATACAAAAAGTATAAATCGTTGTATAACATTGCAAAAGTTTGTGTTGTCTTTATGCACGGTCAATAGCTATTGATGATTATTGACAGTAATTTTATTATCATCATGCTTATGTTTCTTTTTCCTTTTTTATAAACAGTTGTGACCATGAAAATGATCAGCCACCTGTTTTATAGAGACCAAATGCAAACGAGCAGGCAAGATACTGACGGACCATCACTATGTCATGGTAACCTCGACCACGACTGGGGTCTGGATTCGGGATGGATCTCTTGTATTTTTTTAAGCGGTTGGCCACACGATAAGGCTTCACCTGTGACTGCATACAACCAGCACATGGACTGACCTCAAATGCCAGGAATGTTGCCACTGCTGGTCAAAGGGTCTGTGTGAATTGCAAATCAGTTTATGGTAAACAGCCATAAACACCATGGAAATGCCAGGTATGCAATGTTCACTTGTGTCTTGAGTTAAACAAGAACTTCTTTTCGAGAGGCACAAAGATGTATGACTGTGTATAGGGTGTAAAAGTGGGCTTTTACAAACCTAACACCCTTTCTTCATAGTGCACTGTACCTGTTCCTACTATTTTACCCTGAATGTCTGTTTGTACAGCCATATTTACAGTATGCCATAAATGTGCCTTCTGGGTATAAGATCATCTGTGTCCCTCTTCCCTCAATCCTGGACATTTACTTTGCACTAGGTGCAAGAGGTGACATTTATATGTTCATAAGTAAAAAAAATACACAAATGTCAGGAGGTCATAACTACTTCAGGGCCCATGAACCTGCAGACCCCTAAATAATGAGTGAGGGCCAAGCTCACTCATTTACACTACTGTGGTGTGAAAGTAACTGTGTCAAAGTGTCCCTGAGAGGTTGGTCTCATGTTTTGTTTTTGTTATAATTTTTTTTATCATGCTGTTCGTTGATAAATTTCCATATTGTTACAAATGTGCATATTGTATATATTGTTACATATTACACATTGTTAATATTGTTTGTGTTGGTCAATAAAGCTGATTTTATACTTTATATCTTTTAAATTAGCAGTTATTAAACCGACAGCACTCATTAAAGTAGTAAATGACCTCCTATTGGCCTCTGATCAGGGTTGTGTAACTACAGTATACTTGTGTTACTCGACCTCAGTGTAGCTTTTGACACAATTGATCATGGCATTCTCCTTCACAGATTAGAAAATGTAGTAGGAATTAAGGGAACAGCCCTCTCCTGGCTCAGATCCTATTTGACTGATCGTTATCAGTATGTAGATTTAAAGGGTGATTATTCTGCATGTTCACTAGTGGAGTTTGGTGTCCCACAGGGTTCGGTTTTATGCCCACTGCTTTTTTCCCTTTACATGCTTCCTTTGGGCAACATAATCCCTAAGCATGATATAAATTTTCATTGTTATGCTGACGACACACAGTTATATGTCTCAGCAGAACCAGATGAGAGAAACCAGCTTGCTAAAGTTGAGCAATGTGTTAAGGATATAAGAGACTATATGCTAACTTCCTTCTGCTTAATCCTGATAAGACAGAAGTTCTAGTCATAGGACCGTATGCAGCTAGAAGCAAGATTTTAGATTTACACTGTAATTTTAGATGGACTTTCTGTTCTATCTAGTGCAACAGTAAAAGACCTTGGTGTGATTATAGATTCTAGTCTTTCATTTGAAGCTCATGTAGACAATATCACCAGGATAGCATTCTTTCACCTCAGAAATATTGCCAAGTTATATTGGCTATAACTTGAATGTATTGTCACTAAATGATGCAGAAAAACTAGTTCATGCTTTTATCACCTCAAGGTTGGACTATTGCAACGCTTCACTGTCTGGTTGTTCAACTAGGTGCATAAACAAGCTTCAATTAGTTCAGAATGCAGCAGCCAGATTCCTCACTAGAACCAGAAGATATAAGCACGTCACCCATATCTTATCTTCACTTCATTGGCTCCCTGTGAAATTTCACATTGATTTTAAAATACTACTTTTGACATATAAAGCATTACATGGTCTCGCGCTGCAGTATCTGAGTGAACTGTTAGTGTCTTACGATCCGCCACGCCTACTTCAATCAAAGGATGCAGGCTGCTTGTCTTCTTCCAACTGCCATCTCAGGGAGTTTTTCCTGTCGCCCTCGGTTTGCTCATCAGGGACTATATGACCATTTTTTGATTCATACACATTCACATTTCATACAAACTTAAATAATTATTTTGATTGTGTAAAGTACAAATAAAATTGAATTGAATTGAATACTGATTCTGTTTTATATTTTACATATTGCATGACCATCTTCCATGTACTCTTTTATACCATACCAACATTAGATGGTGTGGTGAACAGCATAGTATCATGGCACTATAATGCTGGTCACCAGTATACCAGCAAAATGTATCCTGGTATGCTGTGGACCAGCATCAGTAAAGTGACCAGCATACATTTACATACATACATACCAGCATACCAGCACCAAAACACAACATATGCTGGTATAATGGTCACCAGCTATGCTTGTCTATGCTGTTTTTTTCAGCAGGGATTTTGATTTCATTCGTAGCAAAGGTTTAACTTCAGGCAAATAACTATTTCATTAAATTCTGTCCAGGTAGTTTTGTGTAATGCTATGACAAAAACTGGCAAAATAACTGATTTCAGGTCCTCCAATGCATGAATCGTAAAGATATAATTGAAAGAGCGAGCTCTGTAAAATATATAGACAAAACCATTCTTTTTTTTTACATAGATTTGTTTTCTTAATGCTAGTATTATTTACTGAACATTGACTAGATATTAAAATAAAGCCATAAGAGCTCTTTTATGTGAAAAAAACAGCTAGCAATACATAATTCCTATTTACAACCTAATTATTTATCTTTGGCTAACACACCATAGATAGCCAGCTCTTTACGATGTAAGAACTAGCTAGCTATATAAAGTTCAATAATGCACTGAAACAAACAGCTCCTTGTTCTGAGTTCTTAGTTAGCTAGCAAGTAGATCACTAAATTTAGGCATTTCCTATTAGCTGACACATGCTTATAACAGGAGTTATTTTTAAAGCTAAGAGTTTCTAAAATTCTTAGTTTTTAACATTTTTCAATTTAATGAGACATTACATTTCTCAATATAATGAGAATGTATTATATTATAAACACATAAATAAATATTCTATTTTGCAGTGAATTATGGGATTTTCTTTTCGTATCTCATAATTACTCTTAATACCGAGTAACATGGCTAAGCATGCTAATGCTAACACTGGTTTGTGGATGTAAACGTTAGCTGTTTGCTAATTCTGCTTGGAGGGGAGAACGAACCTGTGCACATCACTCTGATTTGGCTTCCAGTGTATTTTTTTTTCTCTCACGAGGGAATTAATTTCTCTTTAAAGAGCTGAGTGAAATGCAAATCAGAGTTTTACTCACAGCCTGAAATCGGAGAAGTGATTTACGCTAATACCTGCTTTAATTTAGCACGCTAATGCAGAACCCTGGAGGACTGACCTGTGTCTGTCCCTGATCTCTCTCTCACATACCACCCGTCTAACTCTCTGTCTGTCTATCCATGTTTCTTTATTTCTGTTTGTTTATCTCTCTTTCTGGATTTTTTGCTCTCACTACCTGTCTCCCTCTCTCTGTCCCTCTCCATCTGTCTCTCCCTGTCTGTCTCTTTGTCTGTTTCTTTCTCTCTCTCTCTTTCTCTCTCTGGCCGTCTGTCTCGCCTTGTGACTCTGTCTGCCTCTCTGTCTGTCTGTGTTTTTGCCTTGTCTCTCCCTGTGTCTGTGTCTCTATCCGTCTGTCTTTCTATCTGTCTCACTGACTTTATCTAAATCTATATTTATCTCTATATTTAGATTTATAATATGATATAATATTATCTAATCTAATCTAATCTACAAAGATGAGTGTGTCAGGTGTAATTCACATCACAGATCTTTACACTGATAAGTGCATTACGCAATCTTCATTTAACTCAATAGCTTTAAAAGTGAAACATAGCTATTACAGTTTCTCATCAGTAAATGTTAGACAGGCCATGCCCACAACCACCTTGCTCAACACGTAGCCACAGACTATTGGTGCCTCATCCCCTGTGAGTGAGGCAGACCTTATCACGAAAAGATTTGAGGTGCTTTGTGTAAATGATAAGAGAGCTCCTGGATCAATCAAACAACTGGATCCATCTGTCCACGCTCCCTCGTTATCATAAAAGTACTAATGCTAAATGACTAAACATAAACTGAGATCCATAAAAGTTCATTATTATAACAGATAGTAGAGATGTGGTAAAAATCAAAATACTGTGATTAAAAATAAGCTGAGCTGGTGAAATGTTGCAGTTTCTCTAAAATTCTGCAGGTGGCAAACTATACTGGTCACACATTGGCTGGCAGCTCAGCGACACGTGTGATTGAAGAAAATGATTTGCTCAGTCTGTTTTTAGAACAGTATCAAAATCTGAAGATAAATGATCTACAAATTGTTAAACCTATAGAATCGCAATACAGATAAAATCAACACCTTGTAGTAATAATTTTGCGATTGTATGAATATATCCTTTTGGGTCACCTCTTGTGATTCCCATCCCTAACAGATAGCAAAATATAAGTAAAAGAGTGTTTAAGTGATTATTTGAGCGTTTTTATTTTTAATAATACTTTTTTGTGTTCGGTTGCGTTTTCTCACTCATTTGAGCATATGAGTTTTGTGTTCATTATTATCACAATGTGAAAACTAAATACTGTATCAGTTTGCTTGTGTGTGTGTGTGTGTGTGTGTGTGTGTGTGTGTGTGTGTGTGTGTGTGTGTGTGTGTGTGTGTGTGTGTTTGAGTTTGTTGCTAATTCTCACTCCTCCTGTGTTGTTGCTCCTGCAGTGCATGGTGGGATATCGATCATCACGAGGCGGCGTCTGTAATTGGTTAAAATGGCCGAGTGCAGAGAGGGAAACCGCTTCCCAGCTCTGGCCTGGACACCGGCCAAAAACCTCAGCTTTTTTTCTCCAGCTGAATTCCAGTCTCAGCCTGACTGGCAGCAATTACTGCGTCTGAGCCAAAGTTACGCTCACACACACACTCTCTCACACTCTCACACACATGCAAACACACACACAGACACTCACACATGCACTCTAATTACTGCCAATTAGACGAGGCGTGTAGGGAGAAAGGAGAAGCCGCAGGGACGTTCAGGCTCGAGGGGGTAGGGAGGGGTAAAGGCGGGTGAATGGGCATGTATGAAGGGGGGGGGGGGTAACAGAGGGCGGATTCAAGGGCTTTAGATATGCTACTGGAGGGAAAAGGTTACTGAGGGAAATAATGAGAAATGATAAATGTGTCTCAGAAACACAATTAAAGTTCAGTGGCTGCAAGACTCCAGCTGCTGCTGCTTATACTCGCTTTATTAGTGGTGGGATTAGTAGTACTAGTAAAATAGTAGTATTATTAGTAGTAGTAGTAGCTTTAATGGTTTATTCAGTATTCTGAGTACCATTCAGAGAGAATATCACAACTAACACTGTCCTTACTACTGTAATTATAATCGGAGCAGTATTGGTACTAGTACTATTATTGTTATAGATAGTATGATTAACACACTCGCTCTGTCTAGGTTTATTATGGTTAGCTAAAACATTCCAATAACACTAGTTAGCTTATCCAATATTCATCAACCAAACGTCTCTCAGCTGCTTGACCACATTAACAGCATTGGAATGAGTGTAGAAGAATGCAGTGCAATGTAAACTACTGTATGAGAGCAACAACGTGGGCTGCGATAGTGAAAAACAGCATGGTCTAAATACAACAAAGTTCACACAATAGAATTTTAGAGCTAGCATTAGTACCTGTCGTTGACGGTTACAGAGGTTTTAGAAATAGTTAAAAGGTTTAAGCTAAAAATAAGCTGATCATCTTATTAATATTAAATAGTAATACCAGTGATATTATTATTTCAGGCTGTAGCCCATATACATTTCTGCCTGTCTTTCTGTATGGCAGAACTCTCTGTTAACTCAATTAATAAAAAGAAAAAGATTTTTGTAAGTTTAAGTGTCTTTCACCTTGTTTAAATCTTGTTTACGCTGTTGTACTTCTTTCGTTATCAACCAAATACACTCCCTGTTTAAAGTAGATTATTAAATCTGGCACATGTCTGTTTATAACATCACTTTTACTCAATATTTTTATTTGAGCAGCTAACACTCACAGTGTAGATATTTTATATGCCCTCACCTAGGACTGCTGCGGATGGGATTTTTTCTAACAACATGTGTTTTATCTCATAGTGCCGTTCCACATCACTGCATTAATTAGCTCGATGGATTTGGAACATATGAGACAAACTGGTTTTCCTGCAGAAAGAATAATCCTAGAATGATCTGTCAATTGAAGAATTGTCAATCTGTCTTTGAAGATTCAGTTTTCAAAAAAAATTATGGCAGATTTAACTTCAGGCAAATATCGAAGGACTGGCAAAGTTTCATTAAATTCTGTCAAGCCAGTTTTGTGTGATGTGTGATGGTGTAACAAAATCAGCTGGACATACATACAGAGATACAGACATATGGACATACAGACAGAATTTTTTCTGAGGTTTTAGGTCCTCCAATGTTTGAAATGTACAGACATCATTGAGCTAGTTCTGACCAATGTATAGGCAAAACCTCTCTTTTAGTTATATAGAAGATGGTAGAGTGAAAGCTTTTGCCCAGTAAATGCATGAATTTAAATAATTTAACAAATAATCACAAAGAAACACACAATCCAAGATGTGTCATCAAAAATAAAATAAATAAATAAATGATAATAAATATTAAAGTTTTAATGCATGTGAATAATATACAAATTTAAATGTGTTACTATTTTTTAATGCAAATTTTGACTCTAATTTATTTCCAGAATCGTAGCGCAGTTACCCAACTGTATGTGATAATGGCACAGCTAATGTGAATAATAAGATGTAATACAACTAAATTAGGCAGAAAATCGGGGGAAAATCCAAAATAAAAAAAAGATCATGACAAACGTTATAAACAATACAAAAACCTCAGTTTACAGCATCATTGCCTCGTTCTCTACCAGTTTCAGCTTCAGAAGTGCAGAGGAAACTGCAGCAGCACTAACAGATTATAAACCTTCTGTTTCTGGGCCTCAACATTCTCAAAAAACTGCATTGAACACATTTAGTTCACTCACAGCGGCTGGTGATCTATCCGGTCGATAAGTTGGCTTCACTGATCACATGACAACAAGAAGTGATGCGATTGGCTTTTTATGGATATTTCATGTTTTGCAGTGCAATGCAGATGTTTATGGTGACATTTGGCCAAACACAAAGCATATATAAAAAGGTTAAAAATAGAAATTCTTTTGTTGTAGACAACTGTGTGTCTGAGGAATATAATTAGCCAAAATGAGAAAATCTCAATTTTTACTTACAACCCGAATTCCATAAAAGTTGGGATGTTTTTTAAAATTTGAATAAAATGAAACCTAAAAGCCTTTCAAATCACTTGAGCCAGTATATTATTCACAATAAAACATAGAGAAAATAACAAATGTTTAAACTGAGAATATTTACAATTTTACAAACAAAATGAGCTCATTTCAAATTTCATGACTGCAACAGGTCTCAAAAAAGTTGGGACGGGGGCATGTTTATCATGGTGTAGCATCTCCTTTTCTTTTCAAAACAGTTTGAAGACATCTGGCCATTGAGGTTATGAGTTTCTGGAGTTTGCTGTTGGAATTTGGTCTCATTCTTGCCTGGTATAAGATTCCAGCTGCTGAAGAGTGCGTGCTTGTCTTTGACATATTTTTCGTTTAATGATGCACTATAGGTGAAAGATCTGAATCAATTCAGCACTTGGACTCTTCTATTACAAAGCCATGCTTTTGGAATAGCTGCAGTATGTGATTTTGCATTGTGCTGCTGAAAGACACAAGGCCTTTCCTGAAATAGACGGTGTCTAAAACCTTTATAGCCCTTTCAGCATTTATAGTGCCTTTCAACACATGCAAGCTGTGTATACCATATGCACTTATGCACCCCCATCCCATCAGAGATGGTGGCTTTTCAACTGAACGTTGAAGACACGCTGGAAGATCTTCCTCCTCTTTAGCCTGGAGGACACGGCGTCCGTAATTTTTAACAAGAATGTTAAATTTTAACTCATCTGACCATAGAACACTTTTCCACTTTGAAACAGTTCATTTTAAATGAGCCTTGGCCCATAGGACATGACCACGCTTCTGGACCTTCACATATGGATTTCATGATAGAGGTTTAATGATGTTATGTACATTGCATTTGCCATTGCAATTTGACATTAAGGAATGTTTTTTTAAAGTATTTCACAATCTTTTCACATACACTCTAACAGATAGGAGACCCTTTGCCCATCTTTACCTCTGAGAGACTTTGCCTCTCTAAGACTTCCCTTTTATAGCTAATCATGTTACACACCTGATGCTAGATGTTCTTCCAGCTGAATCTTTTCAAGAAAAAAAATTTTGATTTTTCAGCCCTTTGTTGTCTCTGTCCCAACTTTTTTGAGACCTGTAGCAGACATCAAATTGACATGAGCTCATTTAGTGGATAAACATGTACAATTTCTCTATTTAAACATTTGTTTAAATTGTTCTCTATGTTCTATTGTGAATAAAATAATGGGAAAGTCTTTTAGTTTTCATTTTATTCTAATAAAAAAAAAAAAAACGTCCCATCTTTCCTGGAATTCGGGAAATAATGTTTTAGTAATTATGAAAGCTCCTAACTACATCAGAGGAACAAAAATGACAAGTGACGTGAAGCATTACTTAAAATTTACACTCAGAAACAACCCCTCTATACCTGCCCCTGTTTTGATGTTAGTTCTGTTTTAACTAATAAATTATAAACATTTAAAGCTGCTTTGTGGCATTAACCATAGTTAAAACTTTATATGAATACAATTTCATTTCATTTCATTTAATACATTTTTATATTAATATTATTGCTCATACATCCATTATTCTCCTTTTTTCCTCGTCATAAATTAGGTGTTAAAACCCTGAAATCAGTGGGAAATGTTTGATAAGGTCCAGAACAAGGAGGTGAAAATGCACATCCTCAAAGGGCCGTTCAGGTGTGGTTTATTTAAAACTACAATCACAGAAATGGTGCCTTTGAAAAAGGAGTAAAATAGAAAGAAATTCAAGGAGCCAGAATGCAGGAGTCTGAGTTATGTTTCTGGTGGAGCATTCACACAGGTGCTTTAGAGACTCGTATTAACTTATTTTTTAAAACAATGTGACCTTTAATGTTCAGTATATGTGATCAGAACATGTGTGGTTTTTAACCCTTATTTTACTTGTGTGGTGTTAAATAAAATAAAATAAAAAGATTTTAAGCTTAAAATTCAATTCACTTTTATTTGTTTAGCGCTTTTAACTATGTTCACTGTCGCAAAGCAGCTTTACAGAATCAAAGGAAAATTATGGAATCATAAATATCAAATAATGCAACTAAATACAGAGCCACGCCATCTGTATAAACAAAAGAGTTCAAACATCAGTTCAAACTCTTACTTGCTCCAGTCATGATGGACAAAATAACGGAACTTTGCATTTACATCAAACTCCTTAAAACATTTTGTAAGAAACCCACTCATTAAAATAATGATATTTTCAAGAGATTTGGTCTCACCTCGAGTGACGAGCCTGGTTTCTTCTTCAGCTCCTCACATTTGCGGAATTTGCAGATCTGATGTCCGGTCTTGCGGTTCCGGCAGCTGCTACAGACGCCACAGTTAATGAGCCGCCTGCAGGGGGCGCACACTCCGCAGCGCTTCCGCTTTTTCTTTGCGGCATTTCCGCCTGATGCAGAAGAGGAAATGTGATTACTGTGATTATTATTATGTTGCTGGCACTCTGCCAGATTGGCGATCTGAAATGCGCTGTCTGTGACAGCAGAGGCGGAGGCTGGAGAGTGCAACGCCGTCATGACGATGACCCCAGGAGGTAAAGAGATGCCCCCCAGAGCAGGCAGGGCAGAGAACGCCGGGTTCATTATATCTGCTTCAGAAGCACTGCTGCACTTCAGCTTGTTGATGCAGTCCCCTGCTAACGGCCTGCAATGCTCCGGCGATAATGTGGACAGGAAGTTACCGTTTGCCATCTGCAGCGTGTCTGGTTTCCCGGGCCGCTGGGACGAATCACTCCTGGTTCTGTTGGGATGGATCGGTGCCGATTTGCGTCCCCAGAGCACAGCATTGTCACAGTTCCATGGCGAAACGCCGATTCGCGCACTAGGGAAAATGGGTGTAGTGATGCGAGCGATCTTGGCACTCTGTGGAAACGCACCGTTGGTTTTGTAAAAGTTTGCAAAAGAACGGTAACGTTCAATTTCTGCGTTGTAATCCAAGATCTGGTTTAATCCAGCTTCTTGAAGGGCGTCCTTTTGTAAAAGAGAGACGTCTGTGTTAGCGCCGCTCTCGATGCACAGCGCACTGTTTATGTTCGACATGACCGATTAGCGCTGTGGCAGAGATGTAAAGCGGCTATGGGGTCCGTCCTTCTTCAACCACAAACTCCTCCGAGACTATTGCGTTAGCATCCTGCGATTATTCCACTGCGATTATTCCACTGAAGACTGAAACAAGAACACAACAGTTACGCGTTTGCCACAAAGCCTCGCACCATTTTACTCGCAGTAAATCAACTTCAATATTCTGATTAGTTTTAAAGGGACAGCTAGCGACTGCAGGCTACAATAACAACTACAACAACCACAACCACCATGAAGGCTGAAAAAAATCTAATTTTGTACACGTTTGGTGAAAAAATTTAACCTTGTAAATATGAAAAAATAGAAGTGACTTTGTTTATCCTTAGCAGAGGTGGAGGTCTCGTGATTATGTGAAAAACACATAAGTTAATTTCGCAAAACAACAATGGTTAGAGTTTTTAATCACATTAATTTTTTTTCTTGTTCATCACTAATACCTGACTCATCTTTCCGTTTGTGGACTGAGTTTTGGTTTCCATGGTAACTACGATAAAATAGTAAAAACACGATCTGGAAGTTATTGTGACAACATCTAACTTAGTGTCAGATTGAGGTCTATAATGTGATCCTGTGATTATATTTCAGTTATTACATTATAATCACGTGATGCGAAATGTTATTATCAGGTACGTGAGCTGCTGCTGCGCTAAATCTGCACAGGTCTTCATGTACAATCTGTCTCAGTTTATCCATTTCTCATTCAGTCAAAGAGCCTCAGATCCCTCCATCATCTGTGTGTGTGTGTATGTGATGGAGATGGAGGAAGTGTGGATTTCATCCCTCTCCCCTCCCCCTTCCCCTCTCCGGCTGCATCTCATTTCAACCGATAAAAGCGCATTAAACACATTTCCCCCCGCTTACGTTACCTTCCTCCGGCTGCTCACGCTTTTTAATTAACCGAGCTACGCCGTCACGAATCGCTTCCGTGCTCAGGGCAACGGGCTATAAACACGCGCACACACACACAGACACAGCAGGTTGGGTGGGCTCAGAAGTCTGCCTTTTTTTTGTACTTAATAATAATAAATTCAGTGATTATCTACAATATTACTGCATCACACTCACACCATGAGAGATACAGCACTAGAGAGAAACAACATAGGTGAGAGAGAGAGAATGTAAGTGAGAGAGAGAGAAAAAGAGAGAGCGAGAGAGAGAGAGAGAGAGAGAGAGAGAACATAGGAGAAAAAGAGAGCACAGGAGAGAAACAACATGATGTCTCTCTCATCTATAAGTGATAGAGAGACAGCATAGAGAACGAAAAAGACAATACAGGACAGAGCACAGGAGAGAGACAGTGCAAAATAGAGAAAGTGCAAAAGAGAGAAAGGGAAAGAGAGAGAGAGAGAGAGAGAGAGAGAGAGAGAGAGAGAGAGAGCACAGGACAGAGACAACATAGATGAGAGAGACAACATAAGTGATAAAGAGACAGCACAGGAAATACATAGACCAACACAAAAGAGAAAGAGAGACATGACAAAGAGTGAATAAGAGCAGGAGATAAAGTAACAAACAATGTAGACAGAAATGTAGAAAAAGACAGAAAAGGAGAGAGACTGGAAAACAAGAAAGTGACAGGAATGAGAGACAATAGGAATGACAGAGAGACACACAGAGAGAGATGTATAGGACAAGACAAATCTAGAGAGAGAAGGAAAAAATGAAGGGAGATCAAATACAGAGAGAGAGAGAGAGAGAGAGAGAGAGAGAGAGAGAGAGAGGCATAAAGGAGGGAAAGTAACGGAAAGTCGGGAGAACATTAGATAATGAGGAAATTGAAATATGGGGATAAATGTAGAGAGAGGTAGAGAAAAGAGAGAGAGGGAGAGATTAAAAAGGTATGAATGTAGCATTAGAGAACAAGAGTGAAGCTGTTCTTCTGTGAGAAGTGTTACAGATGTTTCAGGGTCCTGTGGAGAACTGCTTCATATAGCTGAGAGAGAACCTTCACCTGACCCAGGCAAAAGTCATTCAGGAGGGAAAGTAGATAGATAGATAGATAGATAGATAGATAGATAGATAGATAGATAGATAGATAGATAAAAAGCGAGCCCAATCAGTGGTTTAAACACTTTCAGACCTCCAGTCTCTCGCTCTCTCTCTCTTTCTCTCTCTCACACACACACACACACACACACACACACAAACACCACCACCAACAACAATAAAAACAGAAACAACAACTTTAATATAAACCTGAATCATGTGACAAAGATCATAGGCAAACTCAACGAGAGAGAGAGAGAGAGAGAGAGAGAGAGAGCTGGGTCAATAACAGTCAGATAAACTAAATTCCTCACAAGAGGGAGAAAGAAAAGAAACAGAAACAGGGGGAAAAGAGGTGTAATACTAAATAAGAGAGCTCGGGCATCACTTACCTTCCGAGATCTGTGTGTGTGTGTGTGTGTGTGTGAGAGAGAGAGAGAGAGAGTCCGGTCTCCTGTTAGCAGCTCATGATGGACAGATGATGGAGAAGAGCTCAGGACAGAAGCTCCATCCTCCCACTCTGAAACAGCGATTACACACAAAAAAAAGGAAATAAGAATAAACTGCGGGAAGCGAACCGGAAACCTACGCGAGAATTATAAAGAACTATGGCGGCGTGAGCTCCTGCCTGTCTGCTTGCCGCGCGCGCAGCCGTGAATAAAAAGCGGCACAACAGAGAGGAGGTGTGTGTGTGTGTGTGTGAGAGAGAGAGAGAGAGAGAGAGGGATCGTTGCGCGCGGTGCCGGAGAAGCTGCGATGCGGACACCTACTGATCACCCGCCGTAACTTTCTCTCTCTCACACACATACTGACACGCGCTCTTTAATACATTTTCCTTCTCTTCTCTCTTGCTAGCTTATCACACCTCGTCCTTTAGAGATTATCCTCACGAGACTAGTGTTAATTTTAAACTTCAGCTAGTTAGGTTGTATTACAAGCAGTAGGCAATGTAGTTAAGACCACGCTACTGCATGGAGTTAAAGATGGACACTAGTTACTCTGGCTCGGGTCCGAGTACACATGACTCCAAGGTCAGCGAAAGGTAACAGTGACAAAAGGCGGAGGTGGACTGTTGTTTAGAACGTGACATTATCAGCCTCCTCTGGCTCCTCTGATATTTGTGTGTTCAGCACAGGACAATCTCATCCTCTGAAGTACATGTCCAGCGCAGTTACGGTTGGAGGGAAAGCAAGTGGATCGATTTGACATTTCCCCCAAAACATCAATAATATTACACATAGCACAAAGATTAATTTACTTGTACTCCCCCCCCCCCCCCTTATTTTTGTTTATTTGTGGACTACAAACCAACTAGGTGCATACTGCCACCTACTGTATTGGAGCGTGTAAAAATGCAATTGTAGTCAGGTACAGAACAACATTCCTAATATGAAGACTGGAAAAAGTTTTCCATGAACACAAGAAAGCATTAAGATCTACAGTAGGAAGATTTTGGAGATACAGGAACTGTTTTTATGCATCCAGAAATATTTGAAGATCATTTGAAACAATTTAGGAAGAGTAGTTTTTAGGAACCTACAAACATTTTCAAGATCCCAGCAGAGGTGTTTTAAGAGTCTTTTAGGCCTCTCTGACCATAGACAACCAGCATTCATAAAAAATTGTCTTGTTTGGACTATGGAGTAATGGAAATGGTTCATGTGGTATGATGAGTCCAAATTCAGCCTATTCCAGAGTGATGGGCATATCAATGTAGGAAGGAAACGAATGAAGCTATGCACTCATCATGCATAGTGGCCACTGTACAAGCCCCTCGAGGCAGTGTTATGATCTGGGGTTGCTTCAGTTGCTCAGGTCTAGGCTTAGAATGTTATGTGGCAATAAAATAAAGTCAGCTGATACTCTGAATTTGCAGCATTCAACTAACCAGCATTCATCAAAATTATCTTATAAAAAAATAAAAAATACGTTTGTCAACTATCAGTGTCTCTATTGGCCGGGGCCACAAACAGTTGTCTGCCTTGCTGGGTGACAAGCAACACCACAGGAATCATTTTGTGGAATCTATTAATTCATCAGGAGCTCAAGAACCATTTTTAGTAAATGAAGGTTTTTTTCTTTTTTGAAACCAGGAATTTATAGAAAACTAAGGAACATTTCATGTGATACCGGCTGGTCTGCACTGTCTCCTGGGCTCAGCAGATTAATGTGTACAAGGGGGATAGTCCTGAGTCCAGAGGAAGTGCTCATACAGGAAAAAGTACAGCTGAAATTGCCTACCCCAAAAAGTGTTGCTCCAGAGGTAGTAGGGAATCTGAAAAGTTACCTTTGGACATGAAAAGTTTTCTGGGATTTAAATTCAGAACCATTGCTGCTCCTCAAACTACCCTCATCTAAACGTGTTCTACAATGATTTCTTGAATATCAGCCTCAGAATGACAATAACTATTCCATGCAAATCCTGAGGTGCATTTAAAGTCAAGGTCCTGAAGGTGAAACGACAGTCTTATCATAATTAAGGAGGTCAGGCAAAAGATACAACTCAACCTTTGTTAGAAAGTTTTCTACCAGGAGGATCTGTCTGAAAGAATGGTGCTCATGCTATAAGCTGCCCTCCATCCCCTTGTGAGACGCATTAGGTGCGTAATAGGGCTGCAAAAACTAATCGATAAAATCGATAATTATCGATAATGTAATTTGATAATACCAACGAATGCCCTTATCGATTAGTTGGACTGCTCACGTTACTGAGGAACGCGACCACAAGATGCACAAATACACAAAGATACACACAGATACACAGCCGCTTGCGCAATGGAGGTTACAGAAGCGTCTGCAGGAAAAAGCGTGCGCCTATGGCGTTATATTCCTGCCATAATTCTGAGCGCCCGGTTTGACATTTTGAGAGCAGACAAAGCACTCTATGTGCATGCAGTGTCTCCACTGCATGCTCAACAGCTCGATTCTGCACGTGCAATGTCTCCCCTGCTCACTCAACATGTTATCCGCGCACGCGCGACTTCTCGATTCTGTGTGCGCTCCCCGGCTCGCTCAACATGTTCTCCGCGTCCGCGCGACTTCTCGATTCTGTGCGCGCTCGACTCTGCCTTCATGCGCAAGCAACATTTAAAAAATTCTTTTTTTTATTGTAAATGTAAACAACTTCAAGCAACATTTATTTTCTGTGCGCGCTCGACTCTGCCTGTACGCTCGCTCAACTTTGTCCAGTGTTACAAAACTGCCACAAAACCAACCCAATCATAGACTTCCACACACGGCTTCTAATTGGCTGTTCCTTCTCTATCAGCTGGCAATATCTGCAACTATTGTTAAAATGCTGTCTTTTTCATACTCAAATGTGTTATTTATTTATTTTTATTTTTTAGAAAGGGACAAGTCAGCATAAGTGAGTTCAAAAAAGAAATCCCCCATGCACTCCACAATAAGCAGCCACTATAATAGATGCCATCCAATATAATAAGAGTACAACAATTGTTTTGCTTTTTTATTTATTTATTTATTTATTTATATTTAGGATATTTAGAGGAATTTTACTGTTCAAAAACAAACTTTGTCTTTAATTTAAGGTTTAAAATGTAAAAATTAAAGATCATTAAACTCTATATGTGGCTTTTGCATTTTTAAAGTTTAGTTTTATACATAACTAATACCCTGATTTATAGTTTTATATAGTTATAAGCAAAACATCAAATTAAAGAAGCATTGAGAAGAGCTGTCTTGTTCAGTGTTTAGTTAGGCTATGTCTCCTTCTGTGTAAGTACTGTTCTGCGTGTCTCCAGTGTTGGTCTTCCTTTTGTTTAGCCCTTTGCATGTACTGTTCCCTTGTCTGCTTAGATGTGTGTAGTCACATGAGGGCTTAGCCGCTAGTAGGCCTTGGCTGCTAGTAGGGTTCGCCCCTAGTAGGATTAGCCTCCAGTAGGCTAGCCTCTAGTGGGATTGACTGCTAGTGGTTCTGGTTGCTAGTAGGTTAGCCGCTAGTTTGGAGTAGCCATATGTGTGCCTTACCTCTTGTGTTCCGGTCCCCTAGTAGGTCAGTACTAACCCAGTTAGCCACTAATCCAGTTAGATATTAACCCGGTTAGGTCATCATTCCTTACATCCATATTCCATGTAGCTACTAATCTAACTAACTAATAACCCATCCAGTCTCGCCCAGTCTCTCGTCCTGTCTCTGTGTCCCTGGTCCTGTCTCTAGTCCCTGTGTCCCTGATCCTGTCTCTAGTCTCCGTGTCCCTGGTCCTGTATCTAGTCTTCGTGTCCCTGGTCCTGTCTGTAGTCTCCGTGTCCCTGGTCCTGTCTCTAGTCTCCGTGTCCCTGGTCCTGTCTCTAGTCTCGTCTCTAGTTTCCGTCTCATCCTGTCTTGTCTCTGGTACCTTTGTATCTTGTCTCTGTGTAGCTCCGGCTCCATGGTTCTCTGTGTCAGCGCTCAGTTCCCTGTGTGTAGCCCTGAGCCCTAATTATAGTTTGAGTTTGTTGTTTTAGTTTCTTTGTTTGTTTGTGTCTGTTTTTGAATTTTTTAATAAAGACTTTTTTCTGTTGAAAAACCCCTCTGCGTGTATGCCTGCCCTATTTGCCCACTGCAACTACATCAGCCGGCCTGGCCTGTAGTAACAGCCAGACCGTGACAGGTATAGTAGAAATGTGTGATTTAAACTGTGCATTTGCAACTATGCAACTAGTGTGAACACCTGGGGACCCAATCCCAAACACTCCTGACTACAATGAGTGAAACATACATTGACCAATCAAAAAAAAAAAAAAAAAAAAAAAAGCACCACTTCAGGAGGGTCAAATTATGAATGGAGCTATGATTAATAGTGAAAATAGGAGCATTTCCACACATGCACAATGTGATGAGCAGAGATTACTGTGTGCGTGAGTGAAGCCAGGGGTGCAAAGAGTTTGTGCGTGTGTCGGTGTGTGTGTGACGGTCTCAAATTACGTGCGCGCGCACACACATAGGAAATGCTGAAACAGAGAGGGAGATGTTGATTATACCAGTAAGAGACGAGCACTAAGACCGAGCAGGGGAGACGATTACCCACAATTCTGCAGCGCAAGAGAGAGAAAAATCATTGGCTCAGTTGTGATCACATGACGCTCGGTGTCAAAATAAGAGGCCCATGTGTGATGATACTCGGCACTCATAAACCAACACTTGCTCGTTTTTTAAATCAAAATGTATTAAAAATCTTTGCTCATCTTGCGGAACACTTGTAAACCACGTTATTCGCAATCCAAGGTTCCACTGTGTGTCGATAAGAAACCACATGTTAGTGAGACTCATCAGGAATAAAAACATTAAAATTTGCTAGAGAGCATAAATATTGTACTTTGGAGCAATGCAAAAATGCAGTGTTATGATCTGGGGTCGCTTCAGTTGCTCAGGTCCAGGCTCAGCAACATTATGTCACAATAAAATTAAGTCAGCTGTTACTGAATACTATACTATATATTTACTAAATGGCCAGGTTATTACATCTGTGTTTTTCTTAATTAGGCAGGCTTATATTTCACATTTAGGCATTTGACAGGCACCCTTATTCAAGGCGACTTACATTTGTATTTCATTACACATGTGAGCAGTTGAGAGCCTTGTTCAAGGGGACAACAGGAACAACTTGGCAGGGATTTGACCCTGGGACCTTCCGAACCATAGTCCAATGCCTTAACTACAGACCCATTATCTTTCACAATGTTCTATAAACCAAAGCCGTTTTTATGACTATTTATTTAAATATACCAATTTGCCTGGTTTTCTCATCTACTGAGACATCAACAGAGAGGATCACATATTGTTCATTGAGCCCACTGCTAAAATAGTTAAACTCTAAAATCTCTTTCAGTCCCTGAGCCCATCACTGCCCTTCCAGTTTCTGAGAGTACACGATCACTTTGGTGAAGATCAATCATCATTGTTTGTAAAGTGCACTGTCCTGTTGCCCTTCCAGGTCCTACCATTGGTGCTAAAAGGGGAAGGGCTTTTTGATTTGGCTTGACTACAGTCAATAAAACTTCAGGAATTCAGAAACTTTCTGATGTTCCAATGAGCCTTTTTAAAAAGCCAGAAATGTTGATCAAGAATTCAAAAGCTCATCGGGACTCTAGGAACTTTTTCATGAACCCAGAATCTACATGGGTTTTTTAAAAAACCGTCTACATGGTTTGTTATTTCTTTCCTCGTGTGCCTCAGTAAAATCTTCTCTTATATAGAGAGAGAGAGACAGACAACAGACAAACAGACTAGGTGGCCAGATGGGATAGAGACCGTTTAAGGTGAATCAATCCTGGGCTGTTTATTTTAAAAGCATGCCTCATTTCGTTTTTCTGTTCTACTCACACACTTAGCGCATTAGCTGTTAGCCCATCCACGCTTTCTCTGTCTGGGTCTGTCGTGCTGCAATAATTAGTCAGTGTGTACACACTTTGTGGCAAAAAGTCTCTCTCTCTCTCTCTTTCTCTGTTGATGTATTTCATTAGAAAATACTGAAATGTGGTAAAAAAAAAAAAGTATATATATATATATATGATATATTTTTACCTTTAAAACCCATTCATATAGAAGACTTTAATAAAAGTCATCATTATTGAAAAAATAAAAGTCATACATTCGATGTTAACCAGGGGGAACCGAAAACTGGGCAAGTCAAGTGTAAGCTAGCTAGTGACTGATGCTAACATGTCATGTTCTGTTAATTATCCTATTATTCTGTTCGAGACAAATTTCAAGATAAAATATTTCCTGAATGTTATCCAGTTTATTTTGTTGGAAGAAAACTTCAAAACTTTTTTAAACACCACAAAATTAATATGTTGCATTGATGCCTCAAGGAAGAATTTCCTCAAACAAAATAGAAAGCTTTAAAATAGAGAGGTGAGGAACCCGTATTTTAGATTTGTTTTACGTACTATATAGAGCCTGGGAGCATAGGGCTCTGGAAACATATGGTCATGTTCAAAAGTTAGTATCCAATCTTTTAAGTCTATGTTTTTGTGTAAAACATAAGTAAAACATCTGATTGTGGCACGTTTCATTATTAGGCAAATACAACTTCAGACCAACAACAAATAACTTATTTCACCATGCTATTATATGTGAAGCCAAAATGGAAAAAAAAACTCAGATCAATGCTCAGATTAAAGAATTTTTAAAAAGGGTCTTTTATCTTTAGTGCCGGTGTTAATAAAAACCAAAAAGCTGTCCTGTTGGTGAATAATCCTAATGTTCGAAAAATCCTCAGCAAGACAGACTTAACAACAACTCAAAAAATGGCGTCCAAACCAGTGTGCTGTAACACCATCATGTGTTGTCCTCTCCCTGGCGTCCTGCTGCGTTCCCTTTAAACGAGGTCAGCTGACCTCGCTGCATCATGGAGATTTGGAGACGCAGTCTTGCATTAGTTATTGGGGGACCACTAGCTGGTATTTCTGTGTATTAGGGCACACTGTGATATAACACCCCCTGGTGGTATTCAAAGGAGATCTTCTGGACTTGTGCCTTCCTAGGGCAATCTCCAGTGAGCAAGTGAGCGATCATACTTGTCGTTCTGTTGAGCTTGTGATATTTTGTATAAATCATTGGGTATGTTGGAGGAAAACTTGGTGTTTTAAATAACTGTACCGACAGTTACAGGGTGCTGTACTGACTTTCAGAGGCAGATGTTCTTGGGACAGGGCATCAGAACCAAGGTTGAGACAGCCTTTTCTATAGTGAACCAAGAAGTTGAACTGCTGCAGCCTCAGCGTCCATCAAGTGAGTCTTGAGCTTGTTTTGTAACAGTTAAAGACCCATGACAGGGCAGCATGATCAGTGCAGACATCGAATGGCCTGGATTCGAGGTAATATCTTGATTTTTCCACCGCCCAGACTATAAACAAACACTCTTTTTCTGAGGTGGAATAGTTCTGTTCTGCTCCTCTTAAGGTTCAGAAGATGTATGCTACCACCCATTCTCCTTTGGCTGACTGTTGGGTGAGGATGGCTCCCAGGCCCATGTCACTGGCATCTATGTCCAGCTGAATGGGTTGGTTGAGATTGGGTTGAACCAAAGAGCCGGGTTTTGAAGGGCTTGTTTTATGGAGTCCATGCTGCCCTGGCACTCATCATTCCATTCCTATTTTACGCTTTTACGCACTGAGGTCAGCGAAATGGGGAATAAACATGTGGTACCAGCTGGAAAGACCCTGGAAACATTGCAAGGCTATAAAATTTTGAGGTGGAGGATATTCAACCATAGCCTGGGTCTTTTCAGGGTCTAAGTAATTCCTCTCTGTGAGATGATGTATGCCAGAAACTTTAGCTGTCATTTGTAAAAATGACACTTTTTCATTTCATTTTTCAAGGAAAGGTTAGCTGGGGTGAGTCTTTGTAGCCCCGCATTCAGATGTTTAATGTGCTGCTCAATGGTGGGTGAGTAAATAATAATGTCATTGATATAAACTAAGCAACATTTTCCCCACAGGCCAGCCAGATCCTTCTCCATGAGCCTGCAGTTTCATTATTGAGCCCATATGGCATGGATGGCAACTGATAAAAGCCCTCAATGGTGATGAAGGCTGTTTTTTCATGGCTCATGGCTCTTCTCCTCCACCTCCACCTGCCAGTAACCAGATTACAAATCCAATGTGCTGAACCAAGAAGAAACCATCCAGAGATTCTAAGATGTCAGGTATCAGCACCATTGGATATGCCTTTGGTTTGGGTTTCGGGACGAGGAACATGGGATAACCACGGCAAGCAGGAGGGCTCAATGATGTTGTCTTGGAGTACCTGGTCAACCTGATCCTCAATTTTCTTTAATGGTCAAACTCTGTAAGCTTTTGATTTGAATGATGTGTTATCTGATAATGATATTTTGTGTCTCTCCAGTGAAATTTTCCCCGATATTGGAGAGGTGCAAGGCCAGGCAGCCATCAACTTCTGTAACTCCTCCAGATTGTCTGTGTCCCATCATATCATGCTTTCAGTAGGCAATTTGGTGAGTTGTGGTAGATCTAAGGTTGGTAGTAAGGCAAAATAAAGGTTTGATGTGGCAGGGGGCGAGTGTGGAACATGACAGCTTTTGTGGATGTGTAACCTCCTCCTGTTTAGGCCATATATTCCCTCTTTGAACTCTAAGACTGGCCCATTGGCACTCAAGAAGTCAAGCCCAGTTATAAGTGGGAATGACAGGTAATTGTGCTTCATAACATGGGTATTGAATTCTATGTTGTGCCACTTTTAGCTATGCTACAATGTGGGCAATAATAAGTACCCCTATGATTCAATAGCTTGTATATACACAAGCAATAACTTTAAGTATTTTTTCCTGTATGACTATCAGGCTCTCACATTGTTTTGATCCATTCTTTTCTACAACATTGCCTCAGTTCATTAAAACATTTGCTTTTTAAACATTTGCTTATGCACATCTCTCTTAAGGTCCTGTCACAGCATTTCAACTGGGTTGAGGCGTGGTCCTTGACTAGGCCATTCTAAAACCCTGATTGTTTAGTTTTTTATTTTCCATTCTTATTGTATTGTTGGGAACCAGTGTTGATGGTGCAGCTGTTGGACATGAATTTCCCAAGTTTCACTAGCTGATGCCTGGTGATCTACTGACAGACAGAGCTAGAAACAGAGAGCTGGGTTAGTTAGTTTGGGTTGAGCTGGGTTAGTGCTGGGATCATTGTATTGAAAGTCGAACTGAAATCCACAAACAAGATCCTTACACTAGTCCCTTATTTGTCCAGATGTTGCAGGATGAAGTGCAGTCCCATGTTGACTATATCATCAGAAGACCTGTTTGCTCTATAAGAAAACTGCAGGGGGTCCAGTAAGGATCCACTAATGTCCTTCAGATAAGCCAATACCAGCCTTTAAATCACTTTATGGCCACAGATGTTAGGGCAACAGGTCTGTAGTCATTAAGTCATGTGATTTTGAGTTTCTTTGGAATGGGGATGATTTGGAGCATTTGAAGCAGGAAGGGCTCCTGTGATCTGTTTAAGATCTATGTGAAGATGGGGGCCAGCTGGTCAGCACAGAATTTTAGACAGGCTGGTGTAACACCATCTGGGCATGGAGCTTTCCTTCTCTTCTGTTTCTGGAAGAACTGTAACAGACCTGAAGTGCAGAAGGGGGGTAGGGGTTTCCAGAGGTGTTCATGGTTGTGTAGAGAGAGATCTTCAGGACAGAACCCATGCAGGTCATCACCCAGTTGTTGATTCGCTACAGAGTTGCTACCTGCCTTTCCACACTAAAGCACTGTTGATTGCAGAAAACTGGTTTTTCAACTGTTCAGAGTAGCTCCTCTTAGCCACTCTGTTCTCTTTTGTTACTAAGTCCCTGGACTGGCTGTACAAAATACTGTCCCCACTCCTGTAGGCATCCTCTTTGGCCTGATGAAGCTGTCTGAGTTGTGCTGTGATCCATGGTTTTTCGCTGTTCAAAAACACCCCAGTAAGTAAAATTAAAACAGGTCTGTAACTCCTGCTTTGTTAAATTTCTTTAAGCTTTACTATAGGCTTAGCAGATTTAAGTTTCTGCTGTAGATCAGGAGAAGATGAACCAGGCAGTGGTCAGAAAGTCCTTAACCTTCTCTGGGGATTGAGCGATAAGAACTCTTCATTGTGGGTTAGCAGTAGTCCAAAATAGTTTGTGTCTGATTGGGAATGTCATGTGTGAGGTTTTATTTTATTAAAGTCACAAAGTTGTTGCTCTGTGTCTATGATCTGTTCAGCATGCTGTTCCCACACATGTGGAGGGATGTAAACACTTACCAGAATGAATGAGGTAAATTCCCGCAGCAAATAAAAGGCCTTACATTTGATAAAGAGGACTTCTAGATCGGGACAGCACATCATCTTCATCGCTGTTACATCTGTATACCACACCAACTTACATTAATTTAAAAGCATGTCTTGCCGCCTCGTGATTTCCCCGTTGATTCATGATCATGATCTGCTCTGAACAGCTGGAGGCCCATCAGATGTAACATGTTATGCAGAATGTTTTCATTCAGGAAGGTTTCCATGAAAACAGAGCAGCAGAGTTTGAAAAGTCCCTATTTATCTGGTAGAACAGAAGTAGTTCATCGATTTTGTTGAGTTGAGAGTGGAGATTCACCAGATGGATACTAGGCAGCACAGTTCTAACGCCACATTGTCAGACAAGCACCCCGGCTCTCTTTCCACATGTGCGCATCTTAAACCATTTGAAAAGGGCCGCTCTGCCATTACAATGTAACATATGCCTACATATACAGTACAAACTACATCCCAGATAGCACTACTTTGTTGGCCCAACATCAGCAATATTTTGGTAACCTTTTGTCAGTGCTCCGACATCGGCCCAGCATTGGGCCAACAGCAGTACATACTGTATGTTGAGCCCATCTTGGCATCAGTGGTCGGCCCAGCTCCATTTTGTCCGTTAGCCCACTGTTGGCCTATTGGTGGGGCCAAAGATAGGTTGGCCCAATATTGGTTAAGTAAATAATGGCAAGGTTGAAAATTGGAAATTAAATTATATTGCTTTAGTTTTGTACAGTAGGCTGTCTCAATAAAGCCATCATATCAGGACCTCATACAGTATGAGGGTTGGTTACCTATCTAGTACATAAATATCATTGAAAGAACTATATACAGTAGGTAGTCAAGGGGAATGTCTATTACCGCCGCGCTCTCTGTCTCGGCCCAAATAGCAACAGCCAAAATAAATCAGTCGCATATTGTGTCATTCATGAAACGACCAGTGGCGCAAAGTGACATTTTAATTCTGTGAAGTTTTTAAATATGATTTGAGCTTAAGTCATAAAAAAGTCATATTTTGTATCGAAGAAGTACTAGTGATGGTAATTTCCACATCAAAGTACTTTATACAACAAACATGAAAAATCAGTACCAGATCTATTGACATTTACTGTACAATAATGAGTTTTTTTTTAAAAATGGTTAAATGTTGTTTAAACAGACAAGTTCACTAGCTAACAATTTTATTTGTACAACTGTTATATACCCTCTATTTGTATCGGTTTATTGTTATTATTTAAAAAATGTTACATTTAAAGACATCAGACTTTAAATATAGAAATAACTGTTTCTCCAAACAGCCTGCAAAATGTTCAAAATATTACTGTCACAAAATGTAGTTAAGAGTTGTTTAGGCGAGAATGCATCTGTGAACAGCACAAAAGCTCCATTGGTTATTAAAGATATCGTCTATTTAGAAAAAAATGCCCCAATGTTTTCGGAGATTTGGCAATGCCCATGCACATTCCTCATGTACCCCGCCTAATGCAGCCTCACCGCGGAAAGAATTTCTGAAAACTGCCGCTGGCTGTGATGTCTCTGTAATTGTTAAAACAGTGAAGGTATTTTATTTTGGGTATTTCTAATCTTCTTTAGTATAATACCAATATATACTAATATAGTATAATATATTGCGGCTGTGTGATGCATCCTGTACTCTGCGTTCCAGACTCTTTGGTGGAGGCTGTTGATGTTTATTTTAAAGTTTTTTTTTTTCTTTGATGTTACCTACACAAAGCAGTGTCTTCCCATCTGGGAGTTTCTCCAGCATACTGTTTTTGTCATGTCAGATTGATGGACATGAGTCCTCATCTGTTAATTTTTTTTAAAACAACAGTTTTTTCAGCCCACATTTAATCAATAATATTTTAAAAAGTTTGATTGTTCTTGTTCTCAAATTTATTTTGAAGTAAATTAAATAATAATAGTTAAAATAATAAAATAAATAGTTTAATTGCTTAAATAGTCAATATAAATAGAAAAATCAGCGCTTTTCGAGAGCGCGGAGGAATTTTGTTGTACTAAATAATATTTATGCAGTATAATCAGGGCCTCTTATTCCTATTTATTGTAGGTTGTTGTTGTTCTAGTGTTACTGTGTGTGCTTTACAATGTCAGACAACATTCAAATGCAAATAATTCACCCCTCCCCAAGTGTGAATCAGCTGTTCTCACTTATACATTCAGAGAAACTAAAACTAAAAAACCCGTCCCCACTTTAAGACCCTCTTGGATCTGAGGTCTTTCTGAAGACCTGCAGTGCTTCAGGCCTCTTTTTAAATTTGTGTAAATTTCAAATCTTCTGGTTTCTAGATTCTAAAATTGACATTGTTAACGTTTTTAATCCATGGAATGGAAGAAATTGTGATTTTCCTTATCATAACCTACGTTGTATTTTTTAATCACTCTACACATAATCATTTTCTTTGGTATTTTTATTGAATCTTTTAATTTTAGATTTTATTAAAAAATAAACAAATAAAATAATTCCATTTGTATTTTTCATTTGTAAAATAGCATAAAAATCATGGGTTCTGTATCGAGTGATTAAAAACAAAGCAAGGAATGTTATGATAAGGAAACTTTCCACATCTCTTCCATTCCAGTGATTAAAAAACGGTAACAATGTCAATTTTGGAATCCGCAGGAGCTCAGTGGTCCACTCTCAACGTAATAATCTTTGTATGATAAAATGACTCGTGGCATGAATCCACACAAAACGCTTCCGCTTCAAATAATCATTCAACACTGAACACAAACAGGAAAAAATCATTATAATAATAACCAGAATAATAATAATCAAAAACACAAACACAAAAAGCATAATGCATGTCTGTGAATGGCTGAAATGTGGTTGTGAATAAGCCTTTTAGCGAATTTAAAATGTTCGCGTGAACCCACGGCGCGCATTTGCGCTCTTTCAGTTGATTAAAAGGCAGATGAACGTGCACGCCATTCATCCCCAGAAATACAACAAAAACAAATTTATAATTTAAATAAGCGCTGTGCGATGTGAGCTGCTTTATTTCTGCTTTATATACTACATATTTTTGCTGTGTAGTGGACCGCGCACAGCCTCTCGGGTGCGAACCATTCTCTGAATACGCCATTGTAACGAGGTGGGGCTAAGAAAGTGAAGCGAAGTGAATGGGCTATGAAGGTGATCATGTCATCTCATCATCTCCGCAGCAGTGTATGCGCCAATAATTCACGTTTCATATGAATTACATAATCTGCTATTTGTTTTCCATTAGTTTATATAAAAGCAAACATTTCGCTTTCTATAAGTATACTGTATATTTTTCACATCTGTGAGGCAAGCATACATGGAGTTAAATTTGATGCAAATAAGAAATGCCTATATTTAATATAAATTCTAAATTTGTACTGTAATTTTAGTACTGTGATTGTAAATTCTTTTAATGTTTCAATTGTATTTTATATTAATTTCAGGTAATAAATCTACTACACATTTAAAGAACACAAAATATAAGATGACAAAAAAAACCTACACGCGTAGCTTTTCTACTTACACATGATAAAATCTAAAGGCTCAATGTGTTAACGTTTACTTTGCTTAAATTCGTAAAATTTGTACTGTAATTTTAGTACTGTGATTAGGAATTCATTAACTAAAATGTTTCACTTGATTTATCTGCTACTACGTGCAGCTTTAAAGGAGCTGCGGCTCATTAATCCTTGAGAGAATGAACTAAGGCCTGAGGCGTTGGTCTATAGTTATATAGCACCACTCAGTGGTAAAAGCCAGCAAACGCACAAACCTAAATGCTGCCACTGTGAGGCGCGGCGGTAAAACTAGAATACCGCTTGAGTGCCATCTGTATCTAACTCAGTGGATCTTTTCTAAATGATAAATGTTAACTTCATTGTGCTTTGTGCTCAACTATGAACACTGTCAGCAGGTCACTAGATGGTGCTAATCGTTAGGGAGTAACCTAAAACCCACACAGAGGCCAGGTGCTGCTGATAAGGTCCTGAAGCCAAGCTAAACACAAGGTAAAGTTTTGTTACTATTTTCTCCTAACTACAGGTGGTTGATATTCTTCCAAATGAGATGTAAATACCCTTGAGTAAGACATAAATGTGTTGAGAATCTGTGGTGGTAATTTTAAAAGCATGCAGTTGGTAGTCTTGCTGTAATGTGGTGAGAAATATGTTTAGCTATGCACTATTATGCTAGGCTAATCAACCTGTTTCCAGTGAATACAGTAGCATACAGAGCCATAGTGAGGTTACAACCATAATGATTGTTACCATAGGAAATGCCAGAAACGTTAAAGGTCTAATATACAGTACAAATTGTTTTGCAGATGCAGAGCCACCTGATATAAAAGACAGTCTGAGGAAATGGGTACTTTGTTTGTATGCATTTATTTTCATCCACCTTGCTGAGAGAAAAAGTGGTTGTACTAGGTGTTTATTTTATAGTTTATCATCATAATGGTTACATAAGCACAATTAAAATGAATAAATAAATTTCCGAAAATATTTTCTTATTATTGGTGATGAAAAGAGTTTAATTTCCAATTTCCAACTTAGCCATTAGCTACTGAACCAACGTTGTGCCAACATTGTGCCAACATTGGGCTAATGGACAAAATGACATTGGGCCAACCATTGATGCCAACATTGGCCCAATGTATGCACTGCCTTTGACCCAACATTGGCCCTTCAGCAGTGCGCTATGTGGGTCTAATATTTAATTTTCAATTTCCAACTTTTTCTACTGAACCAACGGTGTGCCAACATTGGGCCAAACTTGTAATTATGTACTAACCAACATTGTGCCAATGTTGAACCAACCTATCTTTGGCCCCACCAATGAGCCAACGTTGGGCCAATGGACAAAATGACATTGGGCCAACCTCTGATGCCAACAGTGGCCCAACATATGCACTGCCATTGGCTTAGCTTTGGCTCTTTAGCAGTGTGGACATGGCAAAATTTTCCCATTGTAACACAGTACTTCTAGTAATGAGGCCTAAGACTCCACATAAACACTACATATGCGATTTAAATCACATAGAGTTATCGTCACCAAGTTGCTGGCTAGATAAAAATACTTATGCATTCATAGGCTGGATTTACCAAGATGTTTCCAATGCTGTGGCTTAGCACTATCTCCCACAGCTAGCTAGATATTACTTTCTCTGCTTTTATGCAAGGAATTATTTCTCTCAAATTCTGTTGATGCAGACAAGACCAAGGTCTGAGATGGATCATTATAGAGTTTGAACAGCGACAATCCTGTTCTTGCTGTTGTGGAACTGTGACATTATCATCTGCAGGATGGGAGAGCTCTATTAGGTTAAAATGCTTGAATAATTAGGGAATTTTGCAAAACAGTTATGAAAATACCATTAATGAAAGCATGGCAAAAGATTTGGTGATGATCCTGATAAGAGTATGATATTACCAGACATGTGAGTTGGTGAAGAAAGAGGTGTGTGTGTGTGTTTATGTGTGTCGTCTAGTGGGCTGTACTTCAGTGATATAATGAGAAGACTCTGCCTCCTTTTTTTCCAGCGGAGCAGCAATTAATTGCGAGGGCGATGATGACGGGTCATTACCACTTGGTTCCTCCAGGAGCGCCGCGGGGCGCAGCGGACACACACACACACACACACACACACACACACACACACACACACACACTCTCTTTGTGAGGCGAGGATGGCTTCTGCTTTTCAATTAGCAGATGGAAATTGCACTTCCGACTCCCCGCTTGGCCCTCCTCCTCTTTGCCTTGAATTTTCAGTGCATGTAAACCTCCTGACATCTAGGGATTATAGCAGCTCTGCTCCTTATTAATGTGACTTTAACCTCCACTGCCATCTTCACGGATTTATTGCAGCTCGTGTGGATGATAATGCATATCAATACTGCATGCAATATTGTAGACCAGATCCAGGGCTGATTTCTTCATGCTGAGGACTTTTAAACTAAATGACTTATATTTATAATGCTCAAAGGAAACTTTTTTTTTATAGGACAACAATAATACCATGTCACATAAGTATTAGAATTTAATGTATGCTGTTATGATGTAATACAGACTTAAATTTACAAAATGTTTGTATTTTAATTTGAATTTATTCAAATTTATCTCCAATGTCTGATTTTGCTTTATTTTTTAAATAAATTAAGTGAGGAATATACCATATTAATCTCGTCCTCATTATAAGACGATAACGGTCCAGAATCAGCCTATTTATGCTTTTCACTAGCTTTCTTTCCTGTTTCCATCACATTATACAGCCCTGAGATTTGCTCTGGTTTTCTTTGTGTTGAATTTCACCTCAGTTGCATCCCAATCCAGTAGACACATTGCCCCCTTGTGGCCAAATATAAATTATACTGTAGTATAAATACTGTGTGGCAGCGTTAAAAAAGTATAAAATAAATGCAAAATATTTTTTGCGTTTAATACAAAGAGTGCACGAAAAATGTTTAAAAAGGTTAACAGTATTAATATAAAATGTAAAATAGAGGAAAGGCTTTGTGAATTGGTTTATGTAGTGTCTGAAATAGTGTAAAATAAAACTTAAAAGTAATCTAAAATAATGCCAATAGTATTAAACTAATATAAAATATAAATTATGTGTAATGTAATAAAAATAGAGTGTAAGTGGTGTATGGAAATACTTGGTATTTTGTTTATGTATTGTGTGACATAATGTAAAATAGTACATACATGCAAAATGTATAGATACATGCAATTACATTTTACATTATTCTTATGCAGATACATTTTACATACATGCAAAATAGTGTTGCCAAAACAATGTGAGAAAGTATGTGTAAGGGACCACCCCTAGAGGGCACTGTGTGCAAGTTTGTGTTTGTTTGTAGTTTTGTTATTCGACTTAGTTTCCCAGAAGGTACCTCGGTCAGGTGATGACGGAGCTCATCTGAACCAAGGTAGCTCATTAAAAGTGTTATAAATAGCTGGCTGTTCTGGGAAACTGGGTCGAGCATTAATCCTGTCAAGTGGGCATGTGGTTTAGTTTGGTTAGGTTTTGTTTTGTTGTATTTTGACTTTATTCCTGTTTGTTTATATGGGCTCTGAATTGTTCTGTTAGCTGTCTGATGTGTCTGTTTAAACTAATGTACCTGTTAGTTCCTGTAAGTTTGTGAGTACTGTTCCGTGTGCTTCTTGTGTTCCCCCTTGTCTTGTGTCTGTAGTGTTTCTCCCCTGTTCCTAGTGTTCCCATCTAGCATCCAGTGTGTTCCTCTAGCCTCCAGTATGCTACCTTTAACCGCTAATATCTCCCCTTAGCCTCCAGTGTCCCCCCTCTCGCCTCTAGCGTCCCCCCTCTCGCCTCCAGCGTCCCCCCTCTCGCCTCCAATCTCTTGAGTTTGCCCTGTCTCGAGCTCCGTCCCTGTCTCTTGGGTCTCCCCAGCTCTTAGCCTTCGTGACAGCTCTTAGCCTTCGTTGCTAAGATTCTGAGTATGCTTAAAGATTCTGAGTATGCTTAAAGAGTCTGAGTATGCTTAAAGAGTCTGAGTATGCTTAAAGAGACTGTGAGGACTACAAGACCCATGTGTTCCTGAAAAGAGCCCTATTTGTATGTTGGTTTGGTTTTTGTTCATCATGAAAGACTATTTATGTTGAAACAACCCCTCTGCGCATATGCCTGCCCTCTATGCCCACGGCGACTACATCCGTCCGAACCGCTAGTAATAACAGTTTGCGACAGTACACAAGAACGTGTTAATACATTTACATTCACTTCTCTCTCTCCAACTTTTAGATATAATTACTGTTACGTTTGCTGTTCACGGGTCGAAGGATAGGCATAGTGGCAGAGGTGATGGCAAGTGCAAGTCTTTTAATAAACAAAACAAAACAATGGTAAACAAGGGGAACAGAACATGAACTTAAACAGGGGACAAACGAAACATGACTAGGAGCTACACAGACTAGGGGTTACATACAGACTAAGAGATACACACGAGGCTAGGAGATACACACAGGCTAGGAGAGACATGGAGCTAGGAGAACACAGAGCTAGGAGAACACAGGGCTTGGAGAAAACACAGAACTGGGAGGATACACAGAACTTAACAGCAAACCAAATCAAACAGGTGCAAGACAAGGACTAAATGAACTCAGGAACATTTATAACATTAATGAGCTACCTCGGTTCAGGTGAGCCTCAACATCACCTGACCGAGGTGCATTCTGGGGAATATAGTTCAACATAAAAAAGTACAAATGAAAACAAAAGGAAACAAAATGGTGTCTCTGGGCACTTTGGTACCGTCTAGTGGTATTCCCTGACAATTACCTTGTGGAACCTTGGATTTTTAGCATAATTCATTCCGGAAGCATGCTTGTATATCAAAACACTCTTTTATCAAAACGAATTTAGAAATAATGGAAGCTCTGATGATTTATTCCATAATCCAAAAATATTCATATAAATATAGTTAATAAAAATATAAAGTAAAAATAACAAAAATTAATCTGCAGTTTAGAAGAATTGTGGCTGTAGTGATTGAAACCAGAGAGAGGAGAGGAGGATGAAGTGTATGTGTGGGTGTGGGGGGGTGGGATTACCTACAATCTAGCGCCAATTCTGTGGCGTGAGAGAGAGAGAGAAGAACCATTAGTTCAGTTGTGATCACGTGACGCTCGGCATCAAAACAAGACGCGCATGTGTGTCTTGATACAATGATACAGTGATACTTATATACGGTGAATTGCATAAGATTTTTTGCTCATCTTGTGGAATACTTGCAAACCGGGTTACTCATAATCCGAGGTTCCACTGTATACTACCAGTAATATTGTAAAAAGTCCTTTGGCAGCATACAACGTGTTTGTGTTCAACACACACTAGTGTGCATGACCAATATTAGGCAAGATGTTTCTCTGTGTCATTCTCTCAATGGATTGCATTTTCTTACAAATTATTTAGTCATCATGGATCACTAAATATTCCTAGTCCTATAGCCAATATTTAGGAAACATAATTATACTCATAAATAGCTAGCAATTTTCTAAAAAAAAATAATTAAAAAAAAGCAATGTCTGTCTTTGTAAACAGTGTTCACACGTGGAAAGTAGAGATACTTCCTGACATGCGCACACATACTCACAGCATTGGCCAGCCAGTAGACAGAACAGCGAGAAGTGTCGCCGCCTATCAGGGAGAATAAGAGCAACACAGGCAATATTGTTGGGTCAATGAGTTAGATCACTGTAAAAAATAAACCGTAAATTTTACAGTAAAAAAAACGGCAGCTGTGGTTGCCAGAACTTTACTGTAAAAAAATACGGTAGCAAAGTTATTGGTTGTATGGCATTGCACTCATTATACTGTATATTTTATATTTTTTACATGCTTAATCTGGGCAACATAATTCGTAAACATGGTATTAGTTTTCATTGTTATGCTGATGACACACAATTATACGTCTCAGCAAAATCAGATGAGGAAAAACCAGTTTGCTAAAATTGAGCAGTGTGTGCAGGACATAAGATTGGATGTTAATTCATTTTCTTCTGCTTAATCCTGATAAGACAGAAGTTCTAGTCATAGGACCACAAGCAGCTAGAAGTAAGCTTTCTGATCACACTGTAATTTTAGATGGCCTTTCTGTTCCATCAAGTGCAACAGTAAAAGACCTTGGTGTGATTATATATTCCAGCCTTTCATTTGAAGCACATGTGAATAATATTACCAGGATAGCTTTCTTTCACCTTAGAAATATTGCCAAGATAAGAAATATATTGTCACTAAATGATGCAGAAAAACTACTTCATGCTTTTATCACCTCTAGGTTGGACTATTGTAACACCTTACTGTCTGGTTGTTCAACTAGGTGTATAAACAATCTTCAGTTAGTACAGAATGCAGCAGCGAGAGTCCTCACTAAAACCAGAAGATATGAGCACATCACCCCTATTTTATCTACACTGCATGGGCTCCATATGAAATTTCGCATCGATTTTAAGATACTACTTTTGACATTTAAAGCACTAAATGGTCTCGCGCCGCAGTATCTGAGTGAACTGCTAGTGTCTTATGATCCGCCACGCCTACTTCGATCAAAGAATGCAGGCTGCCTGTCAGTACCACGTATTATTAAAACTACAGCAGGGGGCAGAGCTTTTTCTTACAAAGCCCCAAAGTTATGGAATAGTCTTCCTATTAATGCTCGGGACTCAGACACAGTCTCAGTGTTTAAGTCTAGGCTAAAAACCTATTCATTTAGCCAAGCATTTTTTGTAAATAGATTAACCTTAGGTAAAGGAGCAGATCTGGGGGACTCATGGACGTAGAGTATTCTGTTGAACTGGTATGTTTAGATGCTGTCTTCCGCACTCTCATTGATCACTCAGGTTTGTTGATGGTGAGGTGATTGGTTGCTTTACATCACAGGGAGCCCTCATGTCTGTGTTTCCTTCTGGCTCTCCCTTTTAGTTATGCTGTTATAGTTAGTCCTGCCAGAGTCCCTGCTTCCACTTGAACACACTGCTTGCACTAAATATACATACACCGTATACATTGTTTGACTGTGACCATATCTAACTGCCATCTCTCCTTATTTTCTGCTCTCTCCTCTTCTGCTCTCTTCTCTCTCTCTCCCCCTCTCTCCTTTTCCCTCTCCTTGTCTCTCTGTCGAGCTATACATGTCGGTCCTGAGTTGCCAGTGATCCAGACCCCTCTGCCCTCTGGACCTGTCTAACCCGTCCTGGAGTCCTGCTTCTGGTTGGAGATCTCGTCGCATGGATGCCCTGTGTGGTCTGCCTGGGATGCGCGTGGTGGCTGGGGATGGTTTCCACGAAGACTGTCCTGTCCTCGACTGATGCAGACAGCTGTTCTCTGGGGACCTGTGACTTCATTCATTCGATAGCTCAGGACTGGAATTTCCTACAGTCTACCTGAGCCTCCAGAAACAAACTGGATTCCATTTAATTTAATCACAACTCCTGTTATACTGAACTTCCAGTCTTACACAGTATTATGCTGATCAATCCCTGCTATCCGTTATCACCCAGATGAGGATGGGTTCCCTGTTGAATCTGGTTCCTCTCAAGGTTTCTTCCTATTACCATCTCATGGAGTTTTTCCTTGCCACCGTCGCCCTCGGCTTGCTCATCAGGGACAATCTTATCATTTTGATTAATACACATTCACATTTCATACAAACTTACTTCTTTTGATTGTGTAAAGCTGCTTTGCGACAATGTCAATTGTTAAAAGCGCTATATAAATAAATAAATGAAATAATATTTTACAAATTTTAATAGTTTTTTAAATTTTTTTATTGTTTATAATTGTCTAATTAACATGTTTATGTTGGTATAAAAACAGTTTATACCTGTCAAATTCCAGGGTTTACTGTTAAGAAACTATTAAGAGTACTTTTATACTAATTGATGAATACAAAGCTAAATCAAATCATCAAAACCCATCAAAATCTATTCAAGACTTGGACATCAGAATGGTCCCATATATTTTTTCTAAAGACAGCAAAACAATATTTAAATTCTTAAGAACAATTATACAAATGAAAGGGTGGACATTTTTAAGCATTTTAGGCAGACAATTCAGGCACACAATTTTATAGAAGGGCTTTTATTACAATGTTACACAGAAAAATATGCATATATATGCATTGTGATTTTGAAGTGGACACTGCACAGGGGTGTCAAATGGCGGAGTACCATTCACGCACTAAAATGCCCCTCTGCCGTGGAAGCCCCCCCGCGCCACACACACACACACTCTATCAAATATTATATTAGAACATAAATGTATAGGTTTATTATTATCAAATATGATATTACTATTATAATGAACCCTAGGCATGTGAAAGCCACCGAGACCATTGGTGTAAATTCTCATATAATGTTTATTTTGTGGCACATTTATTTTGTAGGGGTTTGTGATATGATACAAAAATGTTGACGCAAAATAAATATTGTTTATGATGAAAAATTATTTTTATTTTTTAATAAAACTCATTTGGTCTATTTAGTCTTTTATTAATCATAAACCTATGAATTTATGTTCTAAATTTTGATAGAGATTATGTAGGGGGGCAATCCCTGACATGGGGGGGCATTTTAGCGCATAACACCGGAAGCCCCGCCCCTTCGCGCACCTGCAGAAGGGGAGGCCGCCTACCTAGTGAGCTTCGGAGTGAGCGAGGAGCGATATAAGATTTAGGCGCACGTCTATCACAGGTGCATGCCGTGACGATTTGTAATGAGACATGTAAAGAGAGCAATTCCGTGAAACAACCTTCCAATGAAAAATTGTTTTTACCAAAGTTTTTTTACTATACTATAATAACACAGATGTGAACATCTGGTGGTTCGAATACTTATGTGATGTCTCTCTTCAAGTTTCAAGTGAAAAGTGAATGTTTTAAAATTTGTTTTATTTTAAGTGCATGATTTTTCATAGTCAGGTAAGTGCCATTTTTAGAAATGTCACATCTATAACGGTACATATTGCTCATGAATTGGCACTAGAAAATTAAAGTAACTATTTTAGATTTTGTGAAGAGGCATCCCTTCATTATTTTGGTATAACTGTTTAATGCTTCTGGTTGTGCATTTTTATTCAAAGAAATCCTAAAAAATATTCTGTCTGAGAGTTTATATGTTATATCCATAATGCACAATGTCATATCCATAATGCTTGAATTGATGAAGACAAAATAATGTTTTCCTTTTTATTGTAAAAACAGTATATTGTAAATTTTACTGCAATAAACCATATTTTCATATGTTTTTAACTGTTAAATTTAAGGTCTTACTCTGTAAAATTTATTACAGTTTTTCACTGTAAATTCTACGGTTATCGCAAGTTTTGTGGAATACTGCTTTATCTTGTAGCATTTATACAGTATTTTACTGTTAAATTTACGCATGTTTTTTACAGTGTATAGTTCTTTCAATTTTATTTATGTACTAGATTGGTTACCAACCCTTATATGAGCTCCTGATGTGATAGCATCATAGGCTACCATCAATTGAGCCTGCTGAACAAAGCTAAAGCAATATTATTTAATCTTCAATTTTCCAATTGCCAACCTTGCAACCTAACTTGTGTGCCAACGTTGGTCCAACCTTGTGATTATCTACTGAACCAACGTTGGAACAAAATGAATGTTGGCATCTGAACTATTTGTCTTCACTAATCAAAAAGACTACACGATCACATCTAATCCTCAGCGAGAGTTTGAACTACAGAGCATGCCATACTTTTGGGTAGCCCGCACATGCACGGTACAGTTCTTGTTCATTCAGAGCTGTTCGCGCTGCTCAAAATGACAGTGCATAAATGCCAAGACACAGTAATGGTTTGTGAATGTCGTTATTGAGATACTCAGACAGGGTGGAGTACCATAGACTTTATTATTGATAAAACAGTACATATTCGCGACATATTAGAATTAAACGACAATGACATTTTATAGCTCAGTCAAGAAAACTTGCCTAGTTGGAACAAGCTAGAAGAGGTGTATGTTGTGGAGGAGGAATGCAGCCAAACCTGAGCCATGTTCCTGTCACATCATTCAATTCAGTGTTAACTTTTATTATTTTTACAGCATGAAATATTAGATAGATTTTTGTGTTATCTAACTTGTTATTGTATTGTATCACTTTGTTGTGTTAAAGCCATTGTCCTAAATGTTTGCCTGTTTTCTAAAGTTAACTTAGCCGCTATACTGTTAGCATGCTAGCTGAGTTAATAGCCGACTGCTGAGGTAGCCCACTGCTAGCATTGGATTCATTTGTAAATGTATAGCCCAGTTTAACCACAGACCATATAAGTGCAAGTTCATGTCTTAATGTGTAATTCTACGCAATGTGAGAGATGTTAAGGAGCTGATAAAATGATTCGGCTGTAAACGTCCTCTGTTTGTTTCTGACCGTCCAGTGTTCCTCTTATTACCTCAGACTGACTCTGGGAAGGGGAAAAGGATGAAGGCCAAAAGGTCATCATTAGACCCTGGAGAGACTTCACTGCTGATAGGAAACCTCATTTTCTCTTGCCTTCATTTTCCTTCACTAAAAACTTTGTCTGTTTGTGAAAGAACAATTTTAAGTTTGTGACAAAGTTTTTTAGTCATTCAGAAAAAGATTAATAAGATTTGTTAAGGGTTTTCTTTTTTTTTTTTTTTAGTCATTCAGAAAAAGCTTAATAAATATTTGTTTTTGGGGTCTAAGGTTCTCAGAAAACATAAATTTGTTTGCTTAGCCGATCCTAAACCGTTAAGGCGTCTGGTATCAGTATGATGTCAGGAAGTTGACCTCTGTGAAAAAAAAATGTGTGGTTGGATTTTACTTGATTACAGGACAAACTATTACAGAATTATCTAAAATCTCCCAAATTCGCCCAAAGGTCCACTTTGTTTTTATGAACTCAGTGGTGTTCATTTGAAACAAACAACAAAACAAAAAGGATATGTGACTGTAACCGCTCAATAGTTCAGGAAAAAAATCCTACAGTTTTGTACCTAAGCCTTCAATGACGAAACTTGACTCTATATTAACTTAAACACCTCTTCTATTTTACTAAACTTCCAGCCATCTAACACATGTTATGACTGCAAAACAATTCCTGGGTTCCCTGTTGAGTCTGGTTCCTCTCAAGGTTTCTTCCTCTTGCCATCTCAGGGAGTTTTTCCTTGCCACTGTTGCCCTCAGGGACAATAAGATAATTTTGATTTAGACATATGTCTCCCACATTTCATACACATTTCCCCAATTTTCTTTTGAATCTGTAAAGCTGCTTTGCAATAATGACTATTGTTTAAAGGGTTATATAAATAAAATCAAATTTTACTGAAAATATCACATACAGGTGCATCGCAATAAATTAGAATATGATCAAAAAGTAGATTTATTTAAGTAACTTAATGTAAAAAGTGAAACTTATACAGATTCATTATACTCAGACTGATATATTTTTCAAGTGTTTATTTCTTTTAATTTTGATGATTATACCTCACAGCTACTGAAAACCTAAAATTCTGAAAATCGCAGAAAATTTTAATATTACTTAAGACCAATAAAAAATGAACCCAGAAAAGTTGAACTACTGAAAAGTATGAATATGTACAACACTAAATATTTGGTCGGGGCTCCCTTTTCATGAATTACTGCACAATGTGGTTACTATGGAGCTAAAACATTTAGAGCCTTGTATGTAAGTAGTGCTAGTTTGTGATCGGGTACTTTACAGGTAGCCAGAGATTATAGTATTGGAATTATCATATTTTCTTGATCTGGTGAGAAAAAAAACTCCGGACTTCTGGTAGTTCCCAGAATATCAAAATCTATAAAAGAGGGTCGGGCATTTTCATTTTTAGCTCCAAAGCTTTGGAATATCCTTCCAGACAATTTTCAGAGCTCAGACACAGTTTCCCAGTTTAAAAGTAGACTCAAAACGCTCCTCTTTAATCTGGCATACACGTAATTCATTCCATAACCTCATGCTCCAGTACATCTATCCTGAATGGCAACTACTCTAATTCTTCCCACCTGCTCATTATTTTTGGAGATTATGCTACCTTCAGTAGACAAAGGCCAATCCTGTTAGGATCCTGAGACAACCAGAGAAGGACCACCGCCAGCTGGATTCTGCTTCATGATGGTTTGAAGCTACACATGCTGCTCTTATGTTCCCAGTGATCCAGACACCCTCTGCTGTCTGCATCTGTCTACTCATCCCTGTGCTGAACTGGACTTCATGTTAATTTAAATAACTTCTGTTATATTAAATTTTCAGCTGCATAACACACATGATGTTATATAATTCCTGTAATCAGTTATCACCCCAATGAGGATAGGTTCCCTTTTGAATCTGGTTCCTCACAAGGTTCAAGGTTTCTTCCTGTTGTCCTTCCAGGGAGTTTTTCATTTCCACTGTCATAGTCACCCTTGACTTGCTCATCAGGGACATCTCATTATTATCTAGACACATTTTTCTCACTCATACACATTTAACTAACTGTAGTTTGTTTACTGAGAATGCAGTACAACCACCTAGTACTGCATTACTGCATTACGTCCAGGTCTTTCACTGTCGAGCTGGTAGTAATAGTACATTCTTGTGATGTAGTGCAAACTGAAGTGTGAGAGCATTTGTGTACTGGTTTTTGGACCAATAAATAATATTTCTGTCTTGTCTGAATTTAGTAAGAGAACATTATCGGTCACCCAATCTTTTATGTCTTGGACACACTCAGTTAATCTAGACAACTTGGATATTTAATCTGGTTTCGATCAGATGTAAAACTGGGTATCATCAGCATAAAAGTGGAAACTACTCCCATATCTTCTAATGAAGTTACCCAAGGGAAGCATGTATATGGAGATTAGCAGAGGTCCTAAAACTGACCCTTGTGGGACCCCTTATTTTACTGGCATTACACCAGACAGTTCTCCATTCAGATCTACAAAATGGTATCAATCGGACAGGTAGGATCTAAACCATTTTAATGCCTGTCCCTGAAAAATTTGTAAGCCATCTATAAGATGATTTATCTATCATGATTTATAGTGTTGAATGCAGCACGAAGATCAAGTAAGATGAGTATTGAGATGCAGCCTTGGTCTGAAGCTAAGAACAAGTCATTTGTAACTAGCGTAGTTTCTGTACTATGATGGGGCCTGAAACCTGACTAAAATTCTTCAAAGATATCGTTTTCCAGTAATAATGTGCATATTTGAGCTGACACCACCTTTTCTAATATTTTTTATATAAATGTAAGGTTTGAAATCATTCTGTAATTGGTTATTTCATTACAGTCTAGGTTAGGTTTTTTAAGAAGAGACTTAATAACTTAAGAGATTTAGGGACGTGACCTAAATATAGTGAAGATTTATTTAGAAGAATGTTTAGAAGTGGCTCTCCAACTGTACTGTATATATCACTTGTGCATGTCAGTGTGTGTAACATTAAGGATGAGCACTTTGAAGGAGTTCAACCTGAGTCCTGTTTTCTGGGTAATAGTGAGTAAATTTTTATAGATAGTTGCAACACCACCTCCATGACCAGTTTGACGGGGCTCATGCTTATAGAAATATCCTGATGGTGTAGACTCATTCAGACCAATATATTCCTTTGGTTTAAGCCAGGTTTCAGTAAAGCAGAGTGCGTCAAGAAAATAATCGGAGATAATTTTATTAAAAATAAGTGCTTTAGGTGCAAGGGATATAATGTTGAGAAGCCCAAATTTTAAAAGTAGATTTTCGTTACATATTTTGCCATTTTTCTGTTTTTATGGTTATTTGATTATTTTGAGAGCTTTTAGCTAAATTTATTCTTTGTTCTAACTATTTGGGGAACAGACACAGTTTCTTTGAGAAAAGCTATGTGTGCACTTGTATCAGTATGGTGAGTTGTAACCTGGTTACTATAATTTAAATCTAAGGTATGACTTACCGCCAGTCAGATGGTGCATAGTGTCCTAGAAATGTTGTCCAAGAGGACTGCTGCTCCAACTCTGCTAGGGTGCAGGCCATCAGTATGGTAGAGCCTAGGACACTCCCAGAAAACATTCCAGTTATCAACAAATGTTAATTTCTGTTGTTGACACCAAGATTGTAACCATTTATTAAAGACGAATAGTCTACTGAACTTTTCAATTTCTCCCTGAAATGTGGGAAACTATCCTGATACTATGATCCTCATCATGGGCGATGTGCTACAAACCTTCTCAACCAGGCTCCTGAAGTCCTTCTTCAGGATTTTAGCCTGGTATCGTTCATGCCAGCATGGAGGACCACAGCTCCGATGTTCTCTTTCAGGGCCGTGGGCACCTGCGCAGCAACATCAAGAACACGAGCACCAGGTAAACAACGAGTGTGGACCTTACTTTTAGCCTTGGTAGCACAGACAATGGACAATGGAGTCTCCGATGATCATCACCGCGTCGTGTACCATCTCGCAAAGGGGAGCGAAGCAGTTCCGTGTCAAGATCTCAATGACGGATGGCGGCGGAGGGGGAGAGGTCCTCTCAGGGGGCCTAGCGCATGGCTGTTGAATCCAGGCTCTGTGGTATCCCGGTGCCGGAGTGAACAAAACCCGGGCAGGCCCCGTCCTTGGTGCTTTGGCTCTGGACAGAGAAACACGCATGGTTGAGGTTGTGAGAGAATTTGTGTCATGCGAAGAATTTACCTGGGCTTTCCACTGTGGTACTGTAGCTGGGTCAGCTTCACCTGTAGGTTGTGGATTTGCTTCTCCATGGCCTCCAGATTCAAATCTACCGAATGCAGCTCAAATGTATCCCCATCTGCACTCAGAAGCAGACAACCACCGACATAGTGGTTAAGTGGAGTAGTAACAGAGTTAATCTGCATGTAAAACTTGTGAAAGCCGGGCTAAAGGGCTAGCGATGCTAATGGAATAGCCGGCTAGAAGAGGGTGTGCGATATAAAACTAGCGATATAAAAAGTGTTTCGAGTGAGTATATTATAAAAATACTTACCTGTTATGTGTTCACTCTTCGTAAGAGGACAAAAAGTTATAATATAAGGCGGGATTACGCTGGAAAATTAAGAAGTATAAATCAGTCTGGTAGAGCTCAGAAAAAGGTAGCCCGTTAAAGAGATACCACACTAACTACCTTCTCAGCTTTTACAGTTCTCTGATAGACACCTAAGCTGTTCTTTATTTCAAAAGACACATGTAACTTGTCTTTCTTCCACTTGCACTCAGCTCTCCTACACAGTGGCAAGAGGGTGTTATCCAGGATGCAGGTTTAGGTTTTGAAAGGTATGACGCTATCCAGAATAGTAAGACAGGTTACATTAAACACTAAAAAAGAAACACTTATTAAAGATATAAAAGAAATATATCAGTCTGTGTGTAATCTATATCATATATGAGTTTAAATTTGAATTAAATTACTGAAATAAATCAATGATATAATTTTTTCATGATATTTTATTTTATTGAGATGTATATACTGTTGTATGAAGTAGTGTAAAATATTAAGTGTACATGTAAAATAATGTTAAACTAATTGTCATACAGAGCTGAAAAAGAAGTATATAAGCTGTACATGAAAAATAAGAATTAAAGAAAAAGAAGAAGAAATATGAAAGATTATAGTACTGTGCCCACTCTAATTATGAATCACCATTAGTGGGGACTTTACTTACTTGTGTGTACTTCAACAACATACCACCAGATGGCAGAGTTATAAGAAAAACACGACAAACAAATCAACTGTCAGGGATTTTTAAGTCCTCTACATATTATGTTAATACTGCATTGTTAACTTTAGACACTAACACTATCAATGTATATCAATAAATAATGGAATCAAAGAACAAACCAAACTTCGTAGATCTGGATGAAGTAAGCAGGATTTATTGCAGCAATAAAGTTAAAAAATGACCCGAACTCCAATGCTTAAGTGGCACACCCAAGCATCTCCCAGAGTAGACTGACTCAACAGGTACAAGCATATTCCTTATATATAGTTTCACAAGAGGGGAGGGGCAGACTCACCCCTAAGGGAGGGGCAGACTCGCCCCTCCTACAATTTTTTACTATCCATTTTTTGCTAACATTGACTCCCATTACAATTAGATTTTTTCTATATTTTGACTCCTATTATAATCCTAATCTTTGTGCAATTTGTTTCCCATTATCTTTGAATTTCTTTAATTTGGCCTAATAAAAAATTTGTAAGGCAATGTACCTTAATTATCTGACTCCCATTATAACTCTATGTACGGCCAAATTCTTTCCCATTATCTTCAGATTTTCTTTGTTTAACCTAAAAAAAATTAACAGAGCGGAGTTTGCTGTTAATACGTTATACACCCCGTTTATCTGACTCCTACATTTCCGGGTTAGTCTTACAGTTCTAAAGGACAGACCATGGGTAAGCATCTTATGTATTATTTTTCAATGTTGTTGTCGTTTATTTTGGTTTATGTTGTGCTTATGTATCGTATTTTACTTTGTAACAGCCATATCTTTCATTTTATGTTATGCTTATGTATCTTATTTTATTTTGGTACAGCCAATTGTGTTTATTTGAACGATCTCTGCGTCTCTCTGGATAGCTCAGACAGTGACGTCGAGCCTTCGGTTAATACTCGGGCCCCCGTGAATGTCGTGGGGCACTTTCAAGAAAATGGGTCTTCTCGTGTTAGAGACAACGACTTAGACCCTAGCCCTGCCAAGCGACGGCGTGCACCCACTCCTTACCCCATGTACCTATGCCCATGGGGTCAGAGTGTGGCACCAAACCAATGTCAACTTATCATGATATCTCTTCTCAGAATGACCCAGGTGCATCTGCAAGCCGCAAACTGGTGGAAGAGCTGCTGTTGTCACTCAGAACGCTTCTGTTCCTGCGCCACTTGTAAACAAGCGCGCCCCTATCTTTGCGCCTCTTACTGATCTCCCTTTGGCTGTTGTCCTTGCTCGGTCCACTGAAGACGGGCGCGTTTCTTCCTATATGCCTCTCGTTGAACTTCCTTTAGCTGTCGTTCTTGCTCAAAGAGTATTGCCTCCTAACTGATATACTCTATTTTTGATGCTTACCCAAGTCTCCTATGTTTTATGCATTTTTGTTTTGGGGACCTTATACTTTGTAAGCATTAATTTGTAACCAATCTCTATATTAAACGGAGTATCTTAACCTTATTTTTATTTCTGTGTCTTGTGTTTAACTAGGTACATGCATTCTGTACACTCTGTTCCACTGTATGCTATTACATCACTATGTCCTCTTACATCACTATTTATGCTCGCAAAATGAAGTAGTTGGTAATTATTTGAGTCTTATTTTACTTCATGCTATCTCTATATAAACATGTTTCAACATTGCTCACACAACTATGAACATCCTTAATTTTTTTTTAAATAAAGAAAATCAGCAATTAAAAATGTCTTGTAGTAGTAGTAATAATAATAATAATAATAATAATAATAATAACAATTCAATTATGTTCAGAGTATTTAAACTGTTATCTAGAAGTGAAAAGCAGAGTAATGTAAGCTGGTAAATTATTTTCCTATATAAAAAAGACCTTCAAGTTTATTTATTTGTTAAAGAATGGTGCATCTTGTGTTAAATCTTTCCATATCTACATGTAATGTTCTCTAAATAAGTTAGTTCCAGTTCTTACGTATGTTATAGCAATTAAGGAGACTTAGAAAAACAATACATGCAACTTTTTTTTAAATGCAGCACGTCATGTGACTGAGAAACCATAAAGTAGTGTAATCGCCTCTTTTCTGAAGATTACAATTACAGCTTTACCACACAGCACTAAAACTGAAGACTCCTTCCTCTGTAATCTGTTTATTATTAGTGTACTTATCTCATTAGTGTATGAGTTGTTACTATGGAAATAGTAATGTGTTAAAACAAGAGAATTAATATAAACCTGTGTTACTGTCAGAGCTGCAGTTATAGAGAATTAATCAACACTTTCTGACCAATCAGGAGGAAGAATTTAACAGTACTGATAAATTAAATATAATAACAATACTACATATAGGTGGCCACTTTTAAATAATTAAATATAAATACATTGTTTTTTTTTTTTATTATTCATATATGGATGTTATTTGCAGGAAGCTGTTAAAATAGGAGCTAAATATCTTTATAAATAAAGAATTATTTAATTAATTAATAATTTTCAATAAAAGTTCAAACCTTAAACACATCTTCACTCATTCACTTTTTTGTCTTTTTTGAATTCCAAGATGTTGACACACATGACCTTTGACTTTTCTGGTCATCTTGATTAACTCAGTGGCTGATTACTGACAGCTGACCAGAAGAGGGCATTTTCACTCCCTTCTTTTTTCCAAAACAAAGAGTTTATAGAACACAGAGGGCAGCGGGGTCATCACCCCTCAGCTCGGTTAAACACTAACCCTCGCTCCTTTTATCTCTCTTTCTCCTGCTTTCTTTATCTCTCCTGCAGCTGTGAAGTAAATGATTTCAGAATGATCTCCACACCATGTGACATAATTTTTCTCGGCTTCAGACAATTAACACAAACAGTGTTTTTATAATTAATGAGCTAAAGCCATCAGCTTTGTTTATCTCTCGTACAGAAATCTTTGTGTTTTGTGCTCGCATTCTTTCATCCTCCGAGCTGTGGAAGCACAAGGAAAATGTTTAGTGTTTATGTTCACATGTAGAAAATAGAATGAATCAGATTTACAGATTACTTGTGCGGGATAATCTGACTGTTGATATTAAATTCAAGATTATATAATTACATTTGTGTAACCACACTCGGTCCAGTCTGATCAATTCACAGAAACTGTTTCAAAACACATACAGTAAATCTCAGTAAAAGTTTAGACCTGAACCCAATTGAAATGCTGTGGTTAAAAATACTGTGTAAAAAAAGCTGTGTATAAGCGAATACCGCAAAACCTTAATGAACTGAAGGAATGTAATGAAGAATAGGCCAAAACGATTTGAGAGTGATAAAACCATACAGAAAACCATTACTTCAAGTTGTTGCTGCTAAAGGTGGATCTACAAGCTATTAAATCATGGGGTTCTTAATATTGCCTGCGGGTTGTTTTATTTTCTTTTTACCCTAATTTATATATGGCAATGCAAATAATGGCACTCTACAAGAAGTTATATGTTGTCATTTGTCTAACTTGTATTTGCCTAATACTGACACCTGCTATGATTAGATGATTTTTATTATGGTTTGCACAAAATCATCTACACATCCTTCTGCTCTTCCATTCATTCCTCAACCCACTCATTAATCTATAATTCAACTAAATCACACATGAATCACAGGAGCATTTAAATACATCCTGGGATTAAATATATTACAACAAGTTTTCTCAAACTCCCCTATGATCAATAAATAAAGCCATTCATTGATCAATAAATAAAACAATTTATATACACATACATACACTTAAATGTAGATGTTTGAGATAGAATCTATAGAATCTAACATCTAACTCTCTAACTGTTACAGGTCACAAATCTAATCTATAGCGAACCATACACAAAGAGTTCTACACTTCTGCTGAATTTATGAACCTTATACTATGTGGATGTATTATTTATATTATTATTAATTTTATTTATTATAATCTTTGTTTCTTTTTCCAACATTTCTATCCAGCCAATCAGATTGCATGATATAAAATATTTTTCAGCATATATGTTAGCTTAATTAACGTTATCTTTTTCAGCATATATTTTTATCTACTGTTAATAATAATAATAATAATAATAATAATAATAATAATAATAATAATAATAATATCTTATTCAAGTGTTAAATAAATGCAATAAATATATTTAAATAATTTATAACTATAAAGAACTAAGCAGTTCCTCACTGTTTTTTTAGTTTTGTGCTAATAACACACATTAATTCTAGCACTTATCCTGATAACTGATCTTTACCACGCTAGTCACTCACACACTGACTGATGCTGTTCTGATATGGTTATTTGTTTATTTCTTTATTAACACAGTCCCTCTGTGATGCTAATTGGTGTAAAAAAAAGAGTAGTTAGCAGTGTGTATTGGGTCAACTTAAGATTAGGGGAAGGAGAGGTTTATCTGATCTCACTCACTATGATGCCGACTGTTAGGTCTCTAATGAGCCTCAATCAAGCGGAGAGGGGGAGGTGTGTGTGTGTTTTGTTAAATGAAGGTGGAAGTGTGAGGAGCAACAGATCACATCTCACCTCATGAGTGAAAGGATTTCACACCTTCACTGGCAGTCAGGAGGATTACAGCTAACGCTGTAGATAGGAGGGATCCTCTAGTTCTGGGTCTGCCTGTGTTTTTAGATTTGACTTGTCTTTTATTACAGTTTAGATTATCAGCATTAGCATGTTTTTTTTTAAACAGCTAACTAGTAAATAATACACTTACTTACTCTATAATGTCTTGCACTACTTTCGATCACTCAAAATGAATTGAGCATTTAGCATTTGGTCTATTTTCTCATTTTGTCTTTTTGACTGATTAGAACAGAAAGAAAGAAAGAAAGAAAGAAAGAAAGAAAGAAAGAAAGAAGGCATCCCTTTTTTGCATGCCAGAGCAAATGCTGTGTTTGATTCTCTTCCTGCAGTGACTTAATTCAGTCTCAAATAACTTTCTCGCTACATTTCACTTGTTAGGGGAGCAATAATAACTCAAACTAAGACTAACTCAAGTTAAGATCAATCCAGGTTAGGACAAATTCAGTCTAAGACTAGCCTAGGCTGATATTTAGTCTAAAACTATAAAGAGTATATATTCAATAAAATTGAATTAAATTCAATTTTATTGGTATAGCGATTTTAACAATGGCCATTGTTACAGACTATTTACAGAATCAAATGAAAATTCTGAAAATGTGAGAACTTTGAGAAAATTTGTATGAACCAAAATGATCAGATTGTCCCTGATGAGCAAGCCGAGGGCGACAGCTGCAAGGAAAAACTCCCTGAGATGGAAATAGCAAGAAACCTTGAGAGGAGTCAGAATCAACAGGAAACCTATTCTCATTTGGTTGATATCAGATAGAAGGAATTGTCTTGCAATCATACTGTGTGTTAGGAAGCTGAAATTTTAATATAGCAGACGAGGTCTTTCAGTTAATATGGAGACCAGTTTGTTATTGGTGACTCAAGTAGACTGTAGGAAATTCCAGTCCTGAACTTTTGAGCAACAGCAGTCACAAGTCCTTAGACAGGAAAAGAACATTTATGGAAGTGTGTGTGAGAAAAATGTGTCTAGATAATGAGATTGTGCCTGATGAGCAAGCAAAGGTTGTGTTGGCGACAGTGGCAAGGAAAAACTCCCTGAGATGGCAATAGGAAGAAACCTTGAGAGGAACCAGATTCAACAGGGAAGCCATCCTCATTTGGGTGATAACGGACAACAGAAATTATATAACATCATGTGTGTTACGCAGCTGAAAGTCAGATATAACAGAAGTTATTTAAATGAACATGAAGTCCAGTTCAGCACAGGGATGAGTGAGCAGGTGCAGAGGGCAAATGGGGTCTGGATCACTGGGAGCTTAGGAGCAGCATGTGTAGCTCCAAACCATCATGAAGCAGAGTTCAGCTGGAGCAGGTCCTTCTCTGAATCCTCAGGGTCCTCGCAGGATTGGCCTCTGTCTACTGAAGCTGGCAAAATCTCCAGATGCCTCGGGATGGTTAGCGAAATAATGAGCAGGTGGAAACAATTAGCATAGTTGCCATTCAGGATAGGTAATGGGGTGAATTACGTGTATGCCAGATTAAAGAGATGCATCTTGAGTCTACTTTTAAACTGGGAAACTGTGTCTGAGCCCCGAACACTGTCAGGATGGCTATTCTAACGTTTTGAAGCTAAATATGAAAATGCTCTAGCCCCTATATATTCTGATATTCTGGGAACTACCAGAAGTCCACAGTTTTGTGATCTTAAGGAACATGGTGGATTGTAACGTATCATAAGACTGGTTAGATATGTGGGAGATAAACCATTTAGAGCCTTGTACATAAGTAATGATATTTTGTAATTAATTCTAAACTGAATAGGTAGCCAGTGCAGGTGTGATAATATTGGGGTTATATAATCATATTTTCTTGATCTAGTTAGAACCCAGGCAGCTGCATTTTGGACTAACTGTAGTTTGTTTATTGAGGATGCAGGACAACCACCCAGTAATGCATTACAATAGTCCAGTCTGGAGGTCATGAATGCATGAATTAGCTTTTCTACATCAGATACATATAAAATGTTCCTAAGCTTGGCAATATTTCTAAGGTAGAAAAAGGCTTTTTTCGTGATATTGGAAATATGATTTTCAAAGGATACGTTACTGTCTAATATTACTCAGTCTAAGGCTTTCAAGGTGTTTCACTGTCGAGCTGGTAGTATAATACATCCTTCTAAACATAAGTTGAATTGTGCGAGCTGTTGTGTATTGGTTTTTGGGCCAAATTTGAATTTAGTAAAAGAAAATTATCAGTCATCTTTTATATCTTGAACACACTCATTTATTCTAGACAACTTGGGTATTTCATGTGGTTTCGTGGAGATGTATAACTGGGTATCATCAGCATAACAATGGAAACTAATCTCATGTCTTCTTACAGTATGATGTTACCCAAGGGAAGCATGTATACTGAGAACAGCAGAGGTCCTAAAACTGACCCTTGTGGAACCCCATATTTCACTGGCATTACAATAGACATTTCTCCGTTTAGATCTACAAAATGGTGTGTGTGTGTATGTGTGTGTGTGTGTGTGTGTGTGTGTGTGTGTGTGTGTGTGTGTGTGTGTGTGTGTGTGTGGGGCACAGTGTCAAATTTTGCACGCGCACACAGAAGAGAGAGGGAGATGTTGATTATACCAGTAAGAGACGAGCACTAAGACGCAGAGACCCATAATTCCTGCAGTGCAAGAGAGAGAAAAATCATTGGCTCAGTTGTGATCACTTGCCGCTCAGTGTCAAAATAAGAGTCGCATGCGTGATACATGATACTCGGCGCTCGTAAACTAATAATTGCTCGGTTTCCGATTAAAAATGTATTAAAAATCTTTGCTCGTTTGGCGGAACACTCGTTACTCGCAATCCGAGGTTCCACTGTATTTTTATATAAACTGAATGTATTTTTTTTTATATGAAATTGGTCTGTAATTTGTTATTTCATTCTGGTCTAAATTAGATTTTTTAAGAAGAGGCTTAACAACTGCCAACTTGAAAGATTTTGGGACGTGACCTAGATATAATGAAGAGTTAATAATGTTTAGAAGTGGCTCTCCATATGTATCACTTCCTTTAAAAATCTGGTTGGGATTGGATCTAACACGCATGTTGTTGATTAAACCGAGGTGATAAGTTTATACAGCTCTTCCTGTCCTAATCCTGTAAAGCACTGAAAATCTAAATGTGAAGCTTTCGACTGGACTGGATCATGGGATGCTATTAGAGGTTGAACTTCCATTATTTTCTTACTGATACTATCGATTTTTTCATTGAGGGCTCCATGGGAACTAAAGCCACCAATCACTCCACTGTCAACAAACTGAGTGATCAATGTGAAGTGGGAACATCGCATCTAAACATATCACCTTACTCTAATCTTCTATGTCCCTGAGTCCCCATAGATCTGCTGCTTTACCTAAAGCCAGTCAATTCTCAAAAATGCTTGGCTAAACTGATTAGTTTTTAGCCTAGACTTAAACATTCAGAGTTCCGAACATTATTTAGAAGGCTGTTCCATAACTTTGCGGCTTTGTAACAAAAGGATTTTGATTTCATAATTTGCAGTATAAACAAGCAGCCTGCATCCTTTGATAATTGTAGGCACGGCAGATCGTAAGACACTAGCAATTCACTCAGGTACTGTGGCACGAGACCCTTTAACGTTTTATAGGTCATAAGTAGTTTTTTTTTTTAAATGAATGTGAAATTTCACTGGGAGCCAATGCAGTGTAAATACAATAGGGGTGATGTGCTCATATCTTCTGGTTAGAGATTAGCTAGAGGTGATAGCTTTTTCATTCTTTATCTTGGCAATATTTCTGAGATGAAAGAATGCTATCCTGCTAATACTAATACCATAAGCTTCAAATGAAAGATTGGCTTCGATTATCACACCAATGTTTTTTACTGTTATATATGATGAAACAGAAAGGCCATCCATGGTTATTGTGTGATCAAAAAGCTTACTTCTAGCTGCATGAGGTCCTAGTACCAACACTTCTGTCTTGTCAGAATTAAGCAGAAGGAAGTTAATTAACATCCAATCTCTTATGTCCTTCACACACTGCTCAGCTTTATGAATCTGTCTTTCCTCATCTGTCTGTGCTGAGACATATACCTATGTCTTATCGGCATAACAGTTGTAACTAATACCTTGCTTACGAATTATGTTGTCCAGAGGAAGCTTGTAAAAAGAAAAAAGCAGAGGGCCTAAAACGAACCCTGTGGAACACCAAACTCCATTTGAGAACATGCAGAATAGTCACCATTTAAATCTACAAATTGATAGCGATCAGTCAAATACGATCTGAGCCAGGAGAGGGCCGTTCCCTTAATTACAACTACATTTTCAACCCTGATCAGAGGTCAGTAGAAGGTCATTTACTACTTTAACAAGCACTGTCTCTGTGCTGTGGTGAGGCCTAAATCCTGACTGATACATTTTGTGTATGCTATTCTTATGAAGATATGAACATTCCTGCTGTGCTGCTACGTTTTTTAGGATCTTAGAGATAATGAGGAGGTTTGATATCAGGATATAGTTGGACAACTGATAGGAGTCAAGGCCAGGTTTCTTAATTTTATTAATTAATTAATTTTATTAATAGTTTAATAACTGCTAATTTTAAAGATTTTGCAACATACCCACTGCCGAGTGATGAGTTAACTGTTTTTAACAGGTGTTCTGTTATTGCTGGTATGATTTGTTTGGGAATCACTGAAATTAGCTCAGTCTAATAGTAATTCAGGCTACGACAAACTCAGTGTAAGACTAACTCACTCTCAGAGTAGCTCAGTCTAAGATTAACTTAGTCTAATACTAACTGAGTCTAAGATTAACTCAATCAAAGAGTAACTCAGGTAAATGTTTATATTAGTTATGGCATTAGTGTGCATTCAGTATTAATCCCCTGTGTGTGTTTTTGTCTCTTCTGAGGTTCCTGAGGTACAGTCTGTCACTCTGCGTGCATTCGCTTAGGGTGGAGTCTTCTTAACACTCCACAGCAGCCTGGGGCACTTTTTTTAACAGACAAGAACCACCTGTTCTACTGGTGGAGGCATAGGGTGAGCGAACATGGGATAGGGCCAAATGGGGGGAGGGGCACTGCTGATGCTTTCTCTAGCTATATATAGAGAATAATTTTAAATATTTAAGCGAATTCTAACATATAAACTTCACATTTAGTTCAGTTCCGTCTAACTTAAAGTAACTTAAGATAAAAATTATTTAGTTTTTTACTACTTGATTCTGTGAGATTAATCTAGCAACAAACAAACTAACAAATTACTGTCTAATGAAGAACACTATTTTTGTCACTCAGACTGGAGTGCACTACTACTTTAGGTCACTCAAGCTGGAATGCATTACTTTACATCACTCAAGCTGGAGTGCACTACTTTAGGTCACTCAGGTAAAAGTTCAGAACTTTACATTAATCAAGCTGGAGTGAATTACTATAAATCACTACTATAACTAATTTTACGTCATTCAAACTGGAGTGCAATACTTTAGGTCACTAAGACTGGAGTGAATCTATTTATAGCACCCAGACTTGAGTGAACTACTTTATGTCATTCAAACTGGAGTGCAATACTTTAGGTCACTCAGACTGGAGTGCACTACCTCAGGTCACTCAGACTGGAGTGCCCTCCTTTATGTCACTCGGACTGGAGTACATTATTTTACATTACTCAGACTGGAGTGCACTACTTTACCTCACTCAGACCTGAGTGCACTATGTGCACTCAAGATGAAGTGCATTTGTTTCAGTACATTCTCATAAAACCCCTATTTATATTATTGTTGGTGTTTTCTCCATGTTTTTGCCCCTGATCTCTGTGATCGTTTCCCTCACACAGCCCAGAGAGAAAGAAAGAGAGAGAAGGAGATGTGAATGAAACCTGAGTGTATTTTTCCTAATCAGTTCCACATGTGAGCCTTGCTCTCAGGAAATCTCAGTTTGTCTTTAGACGAGCCATCTCTGGAGCTCGAGTCCACTCTGACCACTTTATTTATTTAGATGTTATTTCTGCACATCTTTGAGGTTTAACTAAAATGGAAAACCGTTTGCATTTATATGCTTTTATGGTACTAGTTGTGTAAAATCCCCACATTGCACCAGAATAATCACTACAGCAGGAAACAGACATCACAGCGCACATTCTCAGGAACATTTGGACATATTTAAGCAGGAGTACAATGCCTGAGCAACAAAAACTCTTCCATATGTCAAATCTACACATCTAAACACATCCACGTACATAGGGCTTTACTGGATTTTTGTATTTTTATTTATTTATTTATCAATAAATTCATAAGTTAATCTGACATGAAAATGACTGGAGGCTTCTGAAGAGCTGTCACCAACTACTGAAGTGAATCTGAAACTGGTAAAGGACAGGCCTGATGATGCTGTAAACTGGGCTTTTTTGTATTGTTTAAAACATTTCTCTTGATCTTCAAAAATCTTTGTAATTAAAATTGTAATTAATCTTGTGTGGAAAAAAAATCTACTCTTTATTCTTTGATCTAATTTGCTGCCACTGCTTCCTGTTTGTCTTACTACACAATCACAATCAAAGCATGTGTTAAATCATATTCAAAGCATTATATTAAACCTCAACCAATATATTTTGATACTAAATCACATAATTCAATAATCATAAACACAACTGCAGGCTGATTTATCCATTTGGGACAAAGCTGTGAGAGGTGGAGTTATAGCATTTTGAAAAATCACGGAAAAGTCACAGATATTAAAAAATAATTTTATCTCATCATCATCTTCTATTGCACATATCCTGACAAGGAGAAGACTTGGTGGCCAAGGGTGTCCAGGGTGAACAGGGTGTCAATCCCCCCTCAGTGCACATACACATACACACACGCTATGGGCAGTTTGGTAACGCAAGTTAGCCTGATCCGCATGTCTGGACTGTGCGAGGAAACCGAAGTACCTAGGGGAATCCAACCAAGCACAGGGAGAATTTGCAAACTCCACGAACACAGACCTGATGTGTTCATGAACACCCATGTGCTCAAAAGAAAACATTCACAAAATATTCTCTAACAGTTTGCTTACTGCTTCATTTGCAAAAAAAAAAAAAATTGTTTTTCACAAAACTGTAAAAATAAAGTTCCTATATCTCATTCTGCAGTTAAACTGCTGATATACACTCACCTAAAGGATTATTAGGAACACCATACTAATACGGTGTTTGACCCCCTTTCACCTTTGGAACTGCCTTAATTCTATGTGGCATTGATTCAACAAGGTGCTGAAAGCATTCTTTAGAAACGTTGGCCCATATTGATAGGAGAGCATCTTGCAGTTGATGGAGATTTGTGGGATGCACATCCAGGGCACGAAGCTCCTGTTCCACCACATCCCAAAGATGCTCTATTGGGTTGAGATCTGGTAACTGTTGGGGGCCATTTTAGTACAGTGAATTTATTGTCATGTTCAAAAAACCAATTAGAAATGATTCGAGCTTTATGACATGGTGCGTTATCCTGCTGGAAGTAGCTATCAGAGGATGGGTACATGGTGGTCATAAAGGGATGGACATGGTCAGAAACAATGCTCAGGTAAGCCGTGGCATTTAAACGATGCCCAATTGGCACTAAGGGGCCTAAAGTGTGCCAAGAAAAGATCCCCCACACCATTACACCACCACCACCAGTCTGCACAGTGATAACAAGGCATGATGGATCCATGTTCTCATTCTGTTTACGCCAAATTCTGACTCTACCATTTGAATGTCTCAACAGAAATCGAGACTCATCAGACCAGGCAACATTTTTCCAGTCTTCAACTGTTCAATTTTGGTGAGCTCGTGCATATTGTAGCCTCTTGTTCCTATTTGTAGTGGACATGAGTGGTACCCAGTGGGGTCTTCTGCTGTTGTAGCCCATCCGCCACAAGGTTGTGCGTGTTGTGGCTTCACAAATGCTTTGCTGCATACCTCGGTTGTAACGAGTGGTTATTTCAGTCAAAGTTGCTCTTCTATCAGCTTGAATCAGTCATCCCATTCTCCTCTGACCTCTAGCAGGACTAGAGGACTGCCGCATACTGGATGTTTTTCCCTTCTCACACCATTCTTTGTAAACCCTAGAAATGGTTGGCCGGGAAAATCCCAGTAACTGAGCAGATTGTGAAATACTCAACAACCATGCCACGCTCAAAATTGCTAAAATCACCTTTCTTTCCCATTCTGACATTCAGTTTGGAGTACAGGAGTACAGGTCTTGACCAGGACCACACCCCTAAATGCATTGAAGCACCTGCATTGTGATTGGTTGATTAGATCATTTCATTAATGAGAAATTGAACAGGTGTTCCTAATAATCCTTTAGGTGAGTGTACTTCATATAGTTTAAAACAAAAGTACATTGTTATTATTATTGTCACTGGTTTATCATCATATTTTTTATTTGTATATATTCTTAAAATATTCTATTTTTATATATCCACATTTATCACTCAGTGATTAAGTTTGATTAAGAAAAATCAGTGCTGTGTTCCGTTTTGTGCTTTTGTCCCTAAAGATGAATGCTTCTGTGTTACCTCTACGCAGCTCAACTGAAACAAATCTACACATCATGACTGGTCCAAATGGCATCGCATTTCCACTTTTCTTCTTGTACACTTGTAATTTTGAATAGAATTAAAATTTGGATGAACATGGACCAAATTCATTAGAGCCTTAACGAAGAATTTCATGAATATCTTATTCTGTCTTTTCTGTGTAGCAGTAATGTAGTCAAAAATTATTCAAAATAGTATTTTCAAAAGTAAGTAATCTATAAGCTCCAACAAGATTTATTCAGTTTCATTCTCTATTATTTGTAGTACAGCAGAGAGTGGTGAAGAGACTCGTCATAATCACATAAAAACCCTATGGCTTGGCAGAATGATTGCAGAGTTACAGACACACCAGCGTACAAGTATAAATGCTTACAGTGCCATTTGCCACTAGTGTAGACCTGATGCACAAATCAGGCTTAATACTGAGGCTTATATCATAATCCTTTTTTAAGTGCAATTTTTTTTCTTTTTAATTCTGTGTCTGATCTGTAAAGAGAAATACAACAAATAACCAGTGTGTTTATTTAATGTGCTATGGTTAGCTAGTTGTGTATCTGCTTTTCTGTCTCTCTCTCTCTCTTTGTTATTTATGCCTGTGTATAATTTATTGCAGCCTGTTTCATGGCAATGTTTCTAGTTTGGGTTAAATGAAGCAGTTTTTTGTTTCATTTGTGTGTGAGTTTATATTTCTTTGATGAAAAGCTCTTGCTGTTGAAATGGTTTCCTTATTAACTACGATAAAGTATATTGGGTTTATAGAGAGCCATGTTTAATTAATTAATTTCCCATTAATGTTTAATACAGAACACATATGGGAAGAGGAAGATAAAACTAAAAAAGTTTTAAAAGATAAAATGGATGAGAGAGGAAATGAAACGAGACCTCCACATGAGGCTTGCATTTTAAAGCGACTTCCTGTTTAATCACGTGTCTCGGACGGCGGAATCCTCCGGAACCGGTCTGAGAAAAAGAGATGTAGGCGCACAGTTGGAAATTTTGAAATGCACTATTGTGAAGTGGTGGGCGGAGTCATGCTTAGTAGTAGGATAATAGGGACAAAGAAAGAGAGCGAGAGAAACAGATACAAAGAGCGAGAGGGAGACAGACAGACAGACAGACAGACAGAGCGAGAGACAGATAGCGTTTTCTCTCTTACTGAGTCACTCCCATTTCCTGACTGCAGTTGGGGGATGGTGTGTGTGTGTGTAAGTCAAACTTTGTGTGCTTTTTTCTGTCTGAGGTCAGCACTAAGGGTTTCCCCCTCCTCCGCCAAGCCGTACAATCCACTCCAGTGCTTCCATTCAGCCTAAGTAGTGTGCACTATTGTGTACGGCAAAAAAAAAAAAAAGAGGGAGGGTGCGAGGGAAGAGGGAAGGAGGGAAGGAGAGAGAAGAAACTCAGCCCTTTGTGTGCTGTAGGCTCAGCCGAGATAGAGTCATAGAGATACTTCTGCTGTTTCTAGCTGCAAATCTTCACCCCTTACACCCTGACACACACTTTAAACCTTTACACACACACACACACTCACCAACTCTCACGCATATGCTGGTGCACAGATGCAGGCGTGGATGACGTGCTCTGGGTTGGTTACATCTGAGCTGTGTATGTGTGTGTGCGTGTGTGTGATGAGAGCGGACGTCATAGCGGCCCATGAATATTGATGCGGAGGACCGTCTTTTTCATCGAGGACAGAAGGAAGCAAGATGGCGGCCCTATAGGACCTGGTTAGGATCTAGAGCGCTTTCACGGCACACGGAGGGAGCAAAGAGAACGAAGGTGAGAAAGAACACGTCGCTTCATAGGTTTCTTTAGGTTTCCTCCTCACGGCTGACAGCTGTCTCAAGCCTAGAGCTGAGAGGAGATCAGATAAGGTTTTAACCAACATGGCTGACATTTCGCTCTGTGTGTGTGTCCAAGTCTTGGTATTTTCTGCTCTCTCTCTCTCTCTCACACACACACACACACACGCGCACACACACACACACACAATTACTAAGCTGGCTCTTTTTCTTTGTGGACACTCCTCTTCTTTAGGAATGTGTGTGTGTGTGTGTGTGTGTGTGTGTGTGTGTGTGTGTGTGTGTGTGTGTGTGTGTACGCGTGTGTGTCTAGTGTGTGACCTGTGAAAGGCTGCTGCCGAGTTTTTATTTACTAAACACACTCCTGAAGCTAAAGCTCTAAATCCAGTCTAAACGCAGGCAAGTTTATTTGGTGCTGTCCATATACACGAGGCAGAGTGTTTATTACCACTCTATGTAGTGTTTATAACACCTATAAGCTTATCTCTTATGCTGCACCCGTGTTTATAAAGGATCTCATTTACAGAATTAAACCATATTTACACAAAATACCCCAGTGTGTTTGCAGTGTCTGTATGTTTGTGTGAGTGCGTGTGTGCATGTGTGTTGTTGTTGTGTATGTCCTGAATCTTGGAATGTTGAATGACAGGAAAAGCACAAAGAGGAAAAGGAGGGAAACACATAGAGACTGCTGAGGAAAATGAATGTAGACCCATGAAACCCTACTCCAGTTCTCCATTAGCCAAGAGGGGTTGAAAATAGAGCTGTGTGTGTGTGTGTGTGTGTGTGTGTGTGTGTGTGTGTGTGTGTGTGTGTGTGTGTGTGTGTGTGTGTGTTTGAGACATATTACATGTATTATAATGTATTAGTGTAGTTATAATGTATTAGTTGTTAGACAAAGTGTATTAATGTGCTAAGTGGAGTATTTATAATTTAGTACTGCACTGTGTAGTGTATTTATAGTTTAGTAGTGCACAATGTAATGTATTAGTGTAATCACAGTGCATTAATCAGCTATGTAGTGTATTTATAGTGTAGTAGCGCATAATGTAATATATTTTTTAGTGTAGTAGTGCACTATGCAGTGTATTAGTGTTGTCGCAATGTATTAATGTGCTATGTAGTGTATTTATAATGTAGTAATGCATTATGTTGGGTATTAGTGTAGTCATGGTGTAGTAATGTGCTATGTAGTGTATTTATAATGTAGTAATGCATTATGTTGGGTATTAGTGTAGTCATGGTGTAGTAATGTGCTATGTAGTGTATTTATAGTGTAATAATATAGTGTATGTTGTGTACTGGAAATTACATGTGTTTGTGTGTGTGTGTGCATGTGTATTTAACAGGTCTGAACTGCAGCTCTTGTTTGTCTTTTCTGCCATTTCTATGCTAAAATGATCCGTTAGCATTTGCATATTAGCATTTGAATATTAATGAGCTGTTGGGATACAAAAGGTTTTCCTGCTGGTGTATTAAGCTTTGTGTATTCCACCACTGTGCTTTACATTAACACCCAAATGAGATGCCATTACTGCTAATTCTACGATAACTTGCCATATCACACTGCAGCTTCGTTGAGCTATGGCTAATGCTAACACTAGTGAAATGCAAGAAAATGTGTAACAGTAGGAGAATAACTTTTACAGCATAACTACCTCAAAATTATATCGCAGTGTATAAAGAGAGAAAGAGAGGGGGGAGGGATTGCTTAACCTTAAGGTTTTCTATAAGAAGTAAAACAAAACCAAAATGGCCTGGGTATATATAAACCCATACAAAAGTCCCCAAAATTCGTGACACTTGTAAATGTTTGTGCGTGTGTCTGTGTGTGTTCTTATCTCCCATAATGATAAGATACCAGCTCACAGCACCACTGCTATTTCGTAATGTGCGTGTTTGTTGTGTATTCAGCTTTTACATGCATGGGATTACCATAAACTTTTTACACCCGTATATTCTGTCTATTAAGTAAAATTTACATTAAAAAGTACTGTGGTGTATGGAATATACCGTAGAATGTGTATTCAAAAAATGCAGTGTACAAAAAATGTAGATGTGTATGGACTATTTAAAATGTAGGTCCAGCCAGAATAGTGTATTGAATAATGTACTGTGTGAAAATAGAAGTTTATGGAATAGTGTAGAGTAAGGAATACTGAAATGTAAGGAACACTGTAGTTTATGAATTACTGTAGTGTAGGGAATAACTAATAATTAATTAATAATTAAAATAAGAACTTAACTTATTTCTGCTCACACACTCGTCGGATATCCATGGCCAGTAGTGGATGGGTGAACATAGTGATTTTGCGCAGTCTATGATGATGTCTGAGATTTGCTTTTCTTTGATGTTAACATTCTCTGACTTGTCCAGTGCTGCAAAGGTATTGGAAAATTCTTTCTTGCAGGCAGGATCCAGTAGATGCTAACTCTAATCCAACTTTGGATATGTGTTTTCATTTGGTATTGTAGTCAGAGTTGTAACACAGGATAGGCAAGATACTGACCCGATATGCAGTCTGACCCTCACATTACACTGACATGGTTTGGTGAGATTCAAAAGAGGGAGTTGATCAAGGTGCAATTCAGTACTGCAGGAACCTTGACAACTGGATTTCACTACATAGGCGTGTATTTTCGGGGATGTTCGAAGTGGCTGTTTCCTACATTGACGTTGCTGGTTGTGGCACATGAGTTGTAGTCAGTTGTTCATAATCTCCCCCATGACCAAAATTGCCCATCCTTCCTTCCGATCCCAGTACAGATCAATGTCGGTATTGAAAACGCTGGATAATTACTTTGGTTTGTGGAATTTTGTGCAGATGTGTTAGAGCTGGAGATAGAAATCATCTTTAATTGGGTCATGGCTAATCCCGGATGGTGTATAGACATTGACATACTGGGTTATGATGGCACTGTGATGCCAGTTGGATGGATGACCATAGCTCTAGATCTGGGCAGTTATAGTTCACACAGTGCTGTGGTCAACATTTTGCAGCTTAACAGGTCCTTGGTGATGGTTTCCTTTTGACTGATGTGATGTTCCATTTTTTCATTTTTAGCATAGGATTTTTTTTTTTTTTTTTTTTTGACCAGTAGCCCACTTTTCACTAATACAATGGTGAGTTCCCAGTCAGGTGCCTTAGATGTGGTAGCATGTGGTTAGTCATTGAACTTAATTTTATTTAATTTCCATTGGTTTAATGCCTGGCTTCCCAAGTTACCCGGTTGGTCGCAGGGAGACCACTCACTTCCTTTTTCAGACTAGCTTGACACCTTCCAAAGTTACAGGTATTGAGAGAGTTACCGCAGAAGCAGTAACTCTCTGCTCTAAAAAGCCAGAGGATATTTAGTATATCTTCTGATGCTCTGGCAAACCAAACAAGTCCCCCTTGCTTGGTAGAAGGTAATCACCTGTGCCAGTACACAAGAAAAGCAACACATGAATAAAAGAATTACCATGGCATTATCCTGTTATTCATCATTGGCAAAGTCGTGACAAAAATCATACAGTCAATATATTTCAAGCAAACCAGCCAGAAGGAACAGAATTTGATGCCTGGCTTCCCAAGTTCTGTGGGACAGGAACTGTTAAATATCAGGGAAATGTGGATTATACTATAATCTCTATTGTTGAGAAATCTCAGGTTTGTCGATTCAGTGATGATTTACCATGTGTGTTGGGGGGGGAGGGGGATACTGTAGTTGATACAGCAGTTGATACTGTAAGTCTAATGTGCACAAAAATGTTACACACACACACACACACACACACACACACACACACACACACACACACACACACACACACACACACACACACACACACACACTCACAAGCACACACACTTGTAAATATCAGGCCTGTTTGATGTTCATTCCGTTAATTATGAATCAGATCTTATACACACTTTCTTAAACACACACACTACTCAGAATGAGTCAGTGAATCAGAGTGTTTCCTTGAAGATGTTTTACTGAATCAGGAAATGTAACTGACACCCATATACAAACAGGGGAATACTCCCTTCATGTATCACTCCCTGTCTGTCACACCCCAGCATGTCTCACTCCCTGCATCCCTCACCCCATCTGTCTCACCCCATATCTGTTTTATTCCCCATACAGTATATCTCACTCCCTGCAAGTATCACATCCCGTCTGCCTCACTTCCAACATGTATCACTCCCCATATATACCTCCCCATGTCTCAATCCACACATCTTACTCCCTGCCCATCACACTTCCCACAATGCCTTTCTCACTCCCTGCATTTCTCCCTCCCAGCAAGTCTCACTACATGCCTCAATCCCATATGTCACTCCTTGCATTTGTCACTCTCTGTCTGCTCTAAGGTACATTTCTAAAACTCCTTGCAGAAGTACAGTGAGCATTCAGTATGTGTGTGCATATGTGTGGGATTGAATTATGAGACACTATGTAAAAGAGTCAGTATTCAGGCTGGACTTGTTTTACAGGAAGTAGACTACAGATAGAGGAAGTGAGGTAACAGCTAAGTTGTTCGGCAGGTTATTGCTGTTCAGTATTTTTGTGTCTGTTTGTTTTTCTTTACACCACGTAAACTGGCTCATTGGGTCTCTCTTATTCGCATGTTGCATTACTGATTGTGTTTTCCTGAGCGTTAAGAACATTTTATACTGAAAACACCAGGGCACAAGTTTTCCTCCATGTGCGCTCCTCCACTGGTTTATCAACTGGAAGGTTCTGTAAGCGTTATAGATGGGTCTTAGTGCAGGATCTAAGCACATCCTCTTGGTCATCAGGTCTGAGGTTCACTTCAACACTTTTAGACGGTCATGTCCTTCACCAGCTCTGGGTTTTAACTCAACAGACTGAAGCATCACCAACACACAGCACAGAGACAATGCTCTATAGTGCTGCAGCTTGAAAAACACTAACAAAATGCTCATGTTTTATTTTCAGTTCCAGCACTGTGTGTGTGCTGGAAACTGCAGTCTGGTGTAAAAAAATAAGAAATTTCTAAATGATACTGACATACTAATAAGAATAATCAGACTCATAGCCCACAAATGCACTCAAAACAGGAACTTACAAGAGCTTGTTGTCATGGGAACTATGATGCAAAGTGAGGACAAACTCAGAAGCTGGAAATGATTTGGGACATAAATGCAAATTATACCAGAAGCATTCCACACAAAGCCATGCAAATGCAGCATATACACAGAGATATGTATTAGCATGAGGAGGAAAAAAAAAACCCTGACTGCACCTTTAAATAGGAGTTACATTAGGATTAGGGGTTTGATTATTACAGGTTTAGGAAACAGCCACTGCACATTCCTCAGATCAAATAACACATCTGAGACCTAAACCTGTGGAAACACACACACACACACACACACACACACACACACACACACACACACACACACACACACACACACACACACACACACACACACTCACATGCACTCAGTGCGGCAGTTAGAACGGAGCCCATGGCTATGCCATAAATATGATTCAGTCCCCATACTGTATACTTCTATAGAATGTTATATCCAGTTGTCCAGTTGCCATGATAAATAGGAAAACTAGCCACACGGGTACTGCAGGTGTTGCACAAATTTTACATATTACGTAATGTGTTTTAAACTGTTCTAAATAATAATTTTGTGTTTGTGAGTTATGACAGCACTATGAGTTTGTTCCAAACGGAATATTACAACAGTGTGTGGATTGGATTGGGACAGAGCCACAGGTGAACCTCATTGTGATAAAATTAAATGCTTAGTAAGTTAGCTGCTACAGCACCTTGTTCTAAATCTTATGCTCTACAGACTGGTGTGTGTGTGTGTGTGTGTGTGTGTGTATTCGATATCACACTCAGCCTCTTATGATGTGGTGGTCTCTGAGCACACAGACTCAGAGCATAGCATGTTATCTGATATCATGGCAACGACCCCCACACACAAACAATCCATTTCCCCTGTGTCCCATCCCCCCACTTCCTCCTTTCTCCTTCACTGCAGCTGCTATATAAAGTGTCCTTGACTAAGCAAGTGCACAACTTACTGGCACCACAGTTGCCATGGTAACCACTTTATTCACAAATGCCCATCTGCTCCAGTCATTAAGAGAAAGATAGAGGAAAGCAAGAGTGAGAAAGAGATAGTCAGGAGGAGTGAACTAGACCTGTGTTCATCCTAGATCAATAGAGAGAAATGGAAATAAATAGAAGGACAGTCTGGCACTCAGCCAATCAGAACACAGCGTACTGGTTTCAACCAATCAGAACACACGTTATTGCTCTTAAGCAATCAGAACACACCACACTGGTCTCAGCCAATCAGACTACACCATACTGCATTCAGTTAGCCAGAAAAAGTTCTGTCTCTTTAAATATATAAAACCAAAACAACTCTGGTGTGGAAAATCAGCTTTAAGAGGCTTTTAACAAGAAGGAGAATGAGACCTCTAGTTCATAGATTGGCTAGATTTGGTCAGATTGATCTAGCAACCCTGGGTTATATGTTATGTCTCTAAATTTCTGTAGATCGGCTAAGGGTTACTGTGTTTTTGCATTGTCAGTATAAAACATTACTGAATATTAAACCTTACTAAATCATTAGGCTAGCCTAGTCTATGCGTAGCATCTGCATGTCCATAACGACAGTGTTTACCTGATTTTAACCACTTGACCTGAGAACAGATCACAGGCATTCCTGCTAACTATTAACGTAAGATGTGCCGCATGTTGTTCTGTTGCTCATAGCTGCAGGCCAAGGTGTGTTATCACCTCAACACACACACACACACACATGCACACGCATACGCACACACACACACATTCAGCAGCTGCCTGGAGGAAATGAACACTTGAAATCTTTCAGGAGCCAAACAACAGCTCATAAGGAAATTTATGGATCACACGTGCCCACATGCACACACACACACACAGGCACACGTCCTGTAGCTTAATTTTGTCCACCATATTTGAACTGCAGCTGTTGTGGTGTGTGTTGCTTTTTAACAAACACTCACTCACTCACTCACTCACTCACTCACTCACTCACTCACTCACACACACACACACACACACACACACACACACACACACAGGCTTGGTCCCAAACTACACACACGCACTGTAATACCAACAAAGATTTGTGTTTAACACAACATTTGTGTGTGTCAGCTGATTTGTTATCCATTCAGAGAGATATTTGTCTGGGTGGTGTGTGTTGCTCAACTAAACCCTGGAGCAGAGTGTTACAGCTAGTGATAGTTGTGTAGGATGTTCTGAATGAATTTGTATATTAAAATATCTCTCTCACTCACACACATACATACATATATATATATATATATATATATATATATATATA
>JAAGKR010001605.1:7919-21726 GCA_011419295.1 Clarias macrocephalus
AACCCCCCCCCCCCCCCCCCCCCCGAAATACGACTTACGAATGTGCCCGGCACGCAACTTGTTCATAAGTAGGGGACTACATTTACTGGAAAAAAAAAAATCGCATGACAATTTGATGTAGCTGCACAATCTCTATAGATTACAACATTCAAACAGTGTTGTAGCCAAACTTTTAGCTGATCTTTTTTACATCTGATGTTGTTCTGGGTTGAACTTCTTTAATAAAAAATATAATTTGACCAGGATATTTAAAAAGTATAAAGCAATAGCTCAAACCTGAAACCTAATAATAAACAAAATGACAGCGATAAAGAACTGCATGCTCAAAAGTATCCTTTTTCACATCTGTATTTTGCTCACCTAATCTTCATGTGTTTTAGTAAAGGTATTCCTGTCTGGGAATTTGAAATGTAAAAAAAAAAAATCATAAATGGTACCGAACATACCAGTTAACCCACTCCCCCTGGATGGATAGCCTTTTACTCAGGAATCGCACCGAACGGGCTTAATTTTTGGAGATTCGGGTGCTAGGACTAAAACTATTTCTGGAGTTCCCCTGGCTTTTGCGGCACAACCCGCAAATCAGCTGGCTGACCCGTTCTGTCAATAGCTGAGGGCCTCAGTGCTCCCAGAGCTACCTGTAGGGCACTTGACCTCCAGCTTCCAGCGCCTCCCGACCCAGTAGACCTCTCAGCTGCTCCTCAGGACTACTGGAACTGCAAGGTTCTCTAAGGGACAGGCTCAGTGGCACCCTTCCAGAGACCTTCCAGTCGCGCAACTAACCTGCCACTAGGGTCCTTCCAAACCAGGAACGGGGGCTGTTCTTGTTTTCCCCCTGCTAAAACGACCTCTCATGGGATGGCACAAAAGAAAGGACGGAGACTAAATGAAGCACCAGGCCCTATACAAAGAGACTGCTGAGGACTAACACCACCCCCAACCCTTCCCCCAGTTTTCTTGATGAAGATTTCTTGATGGAACCCTCGCAGTGAAGCAAATATTGGACTAGGGAGCCACCCATTATTTGATGGACTGAAAGGGGTACAGTGAGTCCAGTGTTGCGCTCTTGGTTTCCAGCTCCGCATATACTGAACCCAGAACAGAAAGTTCAGAAGCCGAATGGGGACATTGGGAGCTGTCCGTAGAGAGGGGGTACTCTAATGCTCTGGGTATCGAGAGGGGCAGATCTGCAGGAAACTGCATAGCACAGTTCTGAGTGAGTTATGTGTTAAATAATGTGGGCTCTTATATGAACCGTAACATCTTGCGGTGTGACAATTAAGTGTAACACATATCCACACACAAAGAAACACAAAGTAGCTTACTCAGTGACAGGACCATAACCCAAACCGTTCTTATCTCGGTATTCAGTCCAGGCAGCCATGTCTCCTCTGCTAGGGAATTTATCATCTTTCCTCATCAGCTCCTGCAGCAGCTCCACAGTATTCAGTGCAACTGCATAAGTGTTGCTAGTTCTTATTTTATACATGGGGCCATACAGCTGCTTTTCATATAACTAGAGAAATCACAAAAAAGCAGTAGCCTTTTGTAAATGTCATTAGATCTTCCATATGGAAGACATGTCTATCACAAGATGCACAGAACTTCTTTTACTTATATGCATTCTTGTCTTGACTCTGGAAATATTAATTACTCACAAACAGCGCCAAGTATCAAAATGACTAACAGCTCAGAAATGCCCATGTGCAAGTGATATATCACCTTACATACTGTACCTGCAGCTCATGTATGCGTTTGTAGTATCCTTTAAAGATCCACCTGTACAGGACTGTGGGAAGAGTGACCTCATGGAGGTCAGCCGCAGTCTTGATGCTGCCAGAAGGGATAGAAGCTGTAGCATTTCCACCTGCACTTCTCTTTAAGTCCAGATTGACCGTGCTGGACCTAAGGAACACAGGAAGACCCGTAGTTTCAGCTGAACGCAGCACAAGACGTCCCGCCATTAGTAGAGTAGGACCTGAATATGTAAAAGAACAGCTTGTGTTTTACTTGGCAGAAAGAATGCAGGACAACAGTCTGGACTGTTAACTTTTCACTAAAGAGAGCACAGACTGCTGTAACAAGACTGTGGCTTCAGAACACACTTGAACTTTGATACCAAGTGATTACTGTTTATTGACACAAACTGCTCACAGTACAGTTTACCACATGTACACATACTAATAAAATGTCAATTATACCAAATTTGCACTTTAGGAAGCTAACCATGTTAAAAGTCAACATTTTTGGTTCTTTTCTAAAATCATTAAACATCCTGCATTTGAAATAATTCTCAAACAACTTGGATATGGAGAATGGAACTGCTACAGTGCTGTACTTTGTTCATAACAGTCCATTTACTTTTAAGGACCTTATTTTCCTGGAAATTACAAAGTTTAATAAAACTGATTATTACAAATACTCCTATGCTCAGTAAAAATATTTGTTTAAAAATGAAAATCTAAGATTACCCATTTGGGTTATTTATTGTGGTAAATTCAACCACATTGGATTATCAGTGATCCTCCCTTATAGTACACACTGTATAAGACCTTTGTAACAAAGAGTGATGAGTGCAGGTTCAATGTAGTTTTATTGTAGTTGGCAATCAATTGAGTATGTGAGAGATCGAGTAAACATGACTGCAGACTTCAGGAGCAAAACCTGCTCAGAAACAATTATTATCTGAAACAACGTCACTTCCAGATCTAGATGTTTAGAAATGTAGTTCAGAATAATGAAATATTTTTAAGCAATTAATATCTTAAAAAAACATTGAATTCAGAATGGGCTTTCTTGACACAAACAATTAATAGTCCAGTTTAATTTGCAGTAATAATTGCACAATAAATAATAATCATACAGTACGACAGGATAATAAAAAAGCAAAAGGAACATGTTCAAGGGGTATGAATACTTTTGCAAGGCACTGTAACAGTGGATCGGGAGTCTATATTGGGAACACTGGGTTTGAATTGGCCATACACTCTGGACAGGGAACAGGCCAACTGCAGGGCATCATACACAAATACAAATACATACACCCATACACACCTAGATACAGTTTAGCACTGCTAATAAACCTGCACTAAATGTTTTGGGAACATGGAGGAATCCCACAGAAAGTCTAATAAATTGCACATCCTGTATATATTTAAATTTGACCTCAATTTTATTAAACTTAATTATTTAAACATAATAAGCCAATGTATGCAAATTTGTTTGGAGTTTTGGTGCATTTTTTCGCTTTTTAAGTGTTTTTATATGTTTCTGTGATCCAAGAGAAATATATAGTACTACATAAGAAGATGTAGATTTTTCATTTGTCCCTATGATGAATATAAATTGACTTTAGTGTATAAAAAGATGGATACATATTTGTGTCTGAGTACTGACACAGTACCCAATCTTTTTTGGAGTGCTTCTACTGGTCTCCATGAATGGTTTAACCTGGGGAACACTTTTCACAATTTTGCTTACTCAAGAGCAGGTGTTCTCAAGTTTGCACCCAAAAACTGTAATATTTCATGTTATAGGGCTAAAGTACAAACTGATCTGGAAAAGGTTTTGGGGATTTATGTTTGATGATCAGTGCTGTTAAACTCAATGTCACAAGTAGTGTTAGTTCATTTTTGGACAGAGTTTATCAATATATAGATTGTTATTCAGAATAAACATTAATATTTATTCATTGTTTGTATTTTGAGTACCTCAGTGGTTAAAACTTTGGACTATTGATCGGACAGTAAAGCGCTTTAAAGCCCATCACTCTTATACCTAGAGAGCAACATCCAGCCACGCTCGCACTTCTGGACCCCTGAATAATCATACAGTATTTCAAAATAATAAAAAAGCAAAATGATTTTTCCATAATGTTTACTTTATTTAATGCATTTATTTAAACAGAACAATGATGCAAAATGTTGTCATGGAAGGCCTGAGTAAAGCCTTCAATGATTTGAATGTATAAACAGATAAATGTGATCGAGCTACTGAATCAATGTTACCAGTTTACCAGCACATTTTCATAAAAGCAATTTTCTGCTCTTTCTTTTACAAAGGTTTTATAATCAAAATGCATCGTTTTCCCTTTATTTTCTCACTCCTGAAATAAAAATTATTTTTTAGGAAAGGATAATATTTTTACTAATTGAATGAAAGAAAAATCTATCTACTGTAGATACTTCAATATATTATATTTGGTACAGTGCTACTTTATATTGTACAATTATTTCAAGTAATACAGTGCAATTATAAAAATACAAAAGAAACTGTAAGAAGAATAGTACAAAGCACAGTGGTGAAGAAGCTGCTGCCAGGCAATGATGGTTCATTTACACTGAAATTGCTTTCCTAACAAAAGAAAATATATATAAAACACATACATACCCACACATCAATGAGATATGACTACAGATAGTAGTTACAGAAAGAACAGAAGAGTGACAGAAATCAAGTTCCTTAAAAGTGACAGAATAGCCTTTTGGCCAATTGTCACGTTATTCAAGGTACTACATTGTGATTTAATTGCACTTTGTATAGGATGTCTTTAGGGAGTTTTTATGAATGGTGTATATATTTGTTCAATTACTTAATTTGGTGGAGTTTAAAGCTTAGTACATCTTTAAGTGGTTGCGTGTTTCCGCTCCAGAAAATGAAAATTGACAGTTCTGTCTGCCACAAGCACAGTCCGGCTGAGAGCTTTGATCTCTCCCACATTAGGATCCAGCTTGACTTCAAACAGCTTTATTATCTAAATAATTAAAACAAAGAGCAATATTTAAAACACTTCATATTTCAGATATAATATAAAAAAAGAAATATCATGAAAAAATGTACATGAAAACTCTAAATAGTCTTTTAGCCAAAACTAATCATGTCAATTTTTTCCACCTTTAATGTCATGCAAAAACCAATGTTCATTTAAAAAATAAGGCTGACATGTTTTAGAAAGAATCAAATGTGCTCAGACTTTAACTGCTGAAAACAGATAACATTTAATATATGATCCAGTAAGGTCATTTGACTTCTTACCCTTGCCAGAGCCAAGTGCATCTCCAGTTCAGCAATACGTTTACCAACACACCCTCTCACTCCAAACCCAAAAGGAATGGATCCGAATGGGGTAGGCCGCTCCCTCCCATCTCGTAACCAGCGTTCAGGCTTGAAGAGTCTTGGTTCAGGGAATATGGTCTCATCCTGACTGATTGCATAATGATGCATTACAAATGAGGTCTGTTCAAAAGAGTGGTGGATTATTTAAACAGTGATTCATAGAGGATGACATTTTAGAAATAAAATACTCATTTTTAAATACGTCAAATACAGTGTAACCTTGGATTACAAGCATAATTCATTCCGGAAGTGAATTTCCCCATCAGAAATTATGTAAACTCAGATTATTCGTTCCACAGCCCCAGAAAATTTATATATAAAATAAAATTTACAAAATTATAACATAAAAATTTAACAAATGAACCTGCATTTTATCTTTGAAAAAATCCCGGCTATCACTCTCTCAGCCTACAGTTTGTGTGTGTGTGTGTGTGTGTGTGTGTGTGTGCTTTTCATTAGACACCGTGCCCCCCTCTCCTCCTCTCGCCTTCTCTCACACACACACACAAAACAACCCAGACAGAGTCTTGTTTCCATTAGAGTGTGTGCATGAAGGCGATTGGAGGAGGGGAGGGGCACTGTGTCTAATGACGCACACACACATGCACAAACTGCAGGCTGAGACAGTGAGAGAGAGAAATTGGATCTTCAGCCTCTCTAATGACACTTGCTTCTGCTTTACACGCGCACACACGTGTGTTATAATAAACAGTACACGCGCGCACGGATGCTGATTATACCAGTGAGAGACGCGCACTAAGACAGAGCAGGGGAGACGATTACCCACAATTCTGCAGCACGTGAGAGAGAAAAACCACTGGCTCAGTTGTCATAATGTGACGCTCATCATCAAAACAGGAAGCGCATGCATGCTACACGATACTCTGTACTCATAAAACCAGAAATGTACTGTTTATTGGAAAATTTTGCTCGTCTTGCAGAACGCTCACAAACCGCATTACTCACAATCCGAGGTTCCATGTTAGAGAAAAAAACAGTACCTTCTTAGGGAAGAAGTGTCCTCCGATTATCTTGTCATTTTCTGATGAAAGACGTGCGTTCATGATAACAACTGGGTAAATTCTAAACATATTAACATTAAGATAATAGATGAGAAAATCAATTGATATACAATAGGACACAGATAAATTACACATTTACTTTAATAACAAATCTCTGTACAACCCAGGATATTATTTACAGTGGAGAAAATAATTAGTAATGAAAATAATAAATTAGGTCTATAATTTTTATCATTGGTTTATTTTAAAGGATAGAAATAGAATATGAATCCAGGGGAAAAAAACAGAAATTATTATAAATAGGGGTGCTCCGATTGATCGGTCGCCGATCATAATTGGCCGATAATTGCTTTGGGAAGTTTGATCGGCAGTCTCTATAATGGCCAATATGACGTGTTGCACATGTTGCTTGCCAATAAGTACAGTTGTCAATTCATGATATTCCTCTTCTTGTAATTTCAATACTTGATTTACATTGCTGTTTTATATAGTTTAATAAATAATGCTACATGATAAGGCTTTGAGTAGACCCTGTAATCACTGATCGGTATTGGCTGATACAGCTTCTAGTGATTGGAGATCGGTGGTCGGCCCTGAAAATCCTGTTCGGAGCACCCCTAGTTATAAATTGAGCTGCATTTCAGTGAGTAAAATAAGTATTTGATACTTTTACATTTTTAGCTACCTTAGAGTCTCCTTGATGACAGCCTTGAGGAAGGGCATGTTGTTTATGTCCTCCGCTGTTGGAATTTTGTCCCCTTTAATGATGTTATTCACCTCCTGATACAGTGTGTCCTGTACCTTTGGATTTTGTGACAGCAGGTAGAAGGCCCACATCATGGTATTGGATGTCTTAAGATAAAGGACATTTTATTTAGTTTTCTTCTTAAATATACTTCTTATCACATTTGTACAAAGTAGCAAAATCATATAGTAGTGTACAGTTTTTCTTACTGTGTCCACTCCTGCCAGGAGCAGTTCAGTTACACTTCCATACACATCCTTTTTGCTCATGTTGGTGTTGGAAAGCAAGTAGCTGAGATACTCTCCTTCAACTTCCTGACCTGCATCCAGGCGCTTCTGAATGTCCTCCATCTTCCCGTCAATTAGCTTGCAGGCTATTCAAAGCCATGAGAACATTTCTCTTAAATTAAATAAATTCATAGAAGAGGTAATAAATGCAGTACATACAGTATGTAATAGAAAAAAGGAACAGACAGAGAGGGAAAACATATTTGTTACAGTAATGGCGTCTCACCAAATGTGAAGATTCCGTCCCAACCACTTATGTAACGCTGCCAAAAAGGCAAATAATTGCGTGTCCACTTGGGTAACAGAGACAAGACCACGATATAAGTGAGCATCTGCGCAATAGAGTCAATGAAGTTTTGAGTCTCTGCTGGGATCTTGTTCTCAAGACAGCCAATACGAGTCTCAAACAGTATGCGGGAGATTCCTGAATATGCAGACATAGGTCTCATCTTACATTTGTACCATAACATACTACACAATTATATAAACAATCTATATATTAAAGTGTATTATGGCATGAGAGAATTAAATGTAAACTCTGATTACATAAAATGAAACTAATTTATTCTCATGTTTTTCATTAATTCTAAATATAATTCAAAACTTGAAGTCAGTTTTCATTCATCCACTATATCCATAATTAATTAAATACAGTATATCCAGACTTTCAGTGAATATTCTCAGGTTTCGTGCAATATTCTCACAATGCCATTCAATATTCTTATAAATAATAAGACCTGAATATATTGAATAAAGCTTGAGAATATTGACTAAAAGTCTGATATAATGAATGGAACTCTTAATATATTATATGAAAACTCATTTTATCAGGTTGAAGTCGCCATCTACTGGTTAAGATATGTATTGTTTGGTAAAAAGGAACAACTTTTTACAAAAATATCATTTTAAATAAATAACGAAACCAACACACAAAACATATCCATGGGTTTGACTTCCCGGTATTTATGACTATACAGGCTGGACTGCTTCATAATAATTTATATTGATATTCCTTTACATGTTAATGCAATAAACATTAAGAAAAAAGAAACTTTAATTGTGCTGCTTTTAATTGCATTATTATTATTATTATTATTATTATTATTATTATTATTATTTCTTTTTTAACTCCATGCCAGCTTCTATGACTATATTCATGGCTAGAGTCACTTTTTGTTATTCAATATTAAAACTAGATTGTTTAAAATATTTTTTTCCTAAGAACTTTAAAGTAGTTCTACTACTTTAAAGGAGTATAAGAATTACAGTCAAATAAAAAATTTTTGATGGACTGAAGGGTTCTGCACAATGGACACTGGTGAATTTTTTTTCTAGATAGTAAAAATTTGTGCGTAGCTTTTGAGTGTCCTATTCTGCATCATTTATAAATGACTTGATCCCAACAATTATTACAAAATCCTTTTGTGGTGTGGACTCGATGAATTTGCTTCTTCAGTAAAAACTGAACTTTGATCTGAGATGCATAAACCCTGCTGCAGTAATTTGTTGCAAAAGCTGCTGCCATTTTATTTCCTGATTTTGATCCATCCATGTATACTGGGGTAAGCTGTGGTAATTTTTCTCCTATGTCCAGAAACTGCTGGTCATATTTGTTCGGATGGTTTTTGGAGTTCTGTTTTCTTCCCTAGATCCAAACAGATTTTAGAGTTTAACAGGACATATGATTTCCTGGCTGAACCATAAATTATACTCCCATAATCCAGTTTTAATCAAATCAAAGTTCTATATGTATTTATGAGTTGAACTGTCTGCTCCCCATTTGGTTTTGGATAAGACCTTTAAAATATCCATGGCTCTGAAACATTTACTGTATTTTTAAGCAGTTTAATGTGTGGTATAAAAGACAATTTGCTGTCAGAGGTGATACCAAGAAATTTGGTCTCTTTAATGGGGGCTCCGTCCATAAACAACTCTGGTTCATTATGTAGTGACCGAAGCTGACAGAAATGCATGCAAACGGTTTTTGTTTGTGAGCACTTGAAGTCATTCTGCATTGACCAAGATTGTATTTTATTTATCTTCTGTTGGATTTTCCACTCAATAGTTGTCATATTCTTGCTTTTGTAGCAAATGCAGATATCATCTACACATAAGCTTCAGAGAACATCACAGCCACTGTTTTTTTTTTACAATACTATTAATATTAATACTAAAAAAAGTTACAGAAAAAATACTTTCTTGAGGTACTCCAAATTCTTGTTTGTGCAGTTTTGATAATGTGTTTGCTATTTTGAGTTTTCATTCAATATTCTCATGAATAATTGTCTAAACGTCATGCCATTGTGTACATCTCATTAAATATATCAGTTGGGTGATTAAAATTAAGACCTGACAGACGATACCTTCTAGAGAGAAGCGGTACAGCTCATTGGATATGTTGGGTACCAGGTCTCCAGTGGAGCTCATCTTGCGTAAATGCCGTATGCGTTTGACAAAATCTGTAACCACCTCATTAACCATGTCCTCATACTTCACAGAGTCCTTTGGATGCAACATACGCTTGTTCAGTACAGATCGAAGTTTGTACCATTTTTCTCTTTCTCTAGTAAAGAAAAAAAAACATATTTCTATGTTTTGCTATAAAGAAATAATTAGAATTCCTCACATTTGAAAACTGGAACTGGAACTAGAAACTGGAAATTTATGTTCATTAAAAAAGTCAGGACTATGCCTTAGGCCCCATTATCTGTACTGGAATAGTTCTTGCAAATTAATTTCCAAAACCCATCAAGCACCATGATGAAACTGGCTCTCAGCTCTCATGAATACCATCCCGGAAAAAAGCCCAAAACTTACCTCTGCTGCAGAGAAGTGTATTTAAAGTTACCAGCCTCAAAAATCACCAATTTACAGCAACTCAGATTAATGCTGTTATAAAGGCTTTACAGAGCAGAAGTAGCAGAGACAACTCAATATCAACAATATCCAACAAAGGAGATTATTGCATATTTTGGATGCCTTCAGCATTGTTGTGCAATGTAGGGAAAAATGAATTAGAAGGTGTGTCCAATATATACGTAATCTAACAACACAACCAATTCTCGCTCAAATGATTTAATGAGATGTGTAAAAACTAATTAATGTTTTTTTTACTTTTTCTTTCAATGTGCTGTTGAAATGGCCACCACGTTTACTTGACTTGACACCTTGTGATTTTTTTCTATGGGGCTTATGTGAAAGGACTGCTCTTTATCTCCGCTCTCCCTACAATCCTAGAGGAATGCAAGCATGGAATCATTGCGACGCTGGAGAATGTTACTATATACTACTATACTACTATACCACGAATGTTACTAAGATATACTACAACTGGACAACCGGCTTGACGTGTGACTTGTCACATCTATATCCGTTTGATATGTTGTTGGAATTTTGACAAACCAATCTTTTATATTTTTTTTTATTTCATTTGGAGTTACTGAAATATTCAAATTATGTCAATTTGTTTGTAATAGTACAGATCATACATCCCTGTGTATAAATATGTCGTAATAAAATCGATTGAAAATGTAAACTATACTTTGCTTTTTATCCAGGGCAAAATACCCCGCGGTAATTATTTACAGCACAGTCTTCCCCAGACCAACTGACATGCGATCCAGCGGCCAATGCGCTTCTGCTTACCATGTCTATAATTTAAAGCGCCTTCCTATTCACCTATTCACCAGTAAACAACGTGATGGTCACTGCTGGACAAAAATCCTGGTGCTGGTGTGGGCCTGTTGCACTGAATTAATGGCGAGCTATTACAGTCTTATAATGAACCAGGACAGCAAAAACATACCAAAAAATAACACTCACTCACACACAAGGAAACACAGAGTGGCTTACTCAGTGATAGGACCGTATCCCAAATCGTTCATATCACGGTATTCAGTCCAGATAACCATGTCTCCTCTGCTTGGGAATTTATCATCTTTCCTCATCAGCTCCTCCAGCAGCTCCACAGTATTCAGCGCAATTGTATGGTTGTTGCCACCTCTTATTTTGTACATGGGGCCATACAGCTGCTTTTCATATAACTAGAGAAAACAGGGACAAATGTTAGCCATTAGGCATTGGGCTTTTGTAAATGTCATTTGTCATTTCAGTATGGAAAGACATGTCAATAACAGGATGCGCATAACTTCTTTCACTTTTTTACAGTCTTGTTTTCACTATGCAAATCCACTTACAAACAGTGCCAGGTATCAGGATGACTGGCAGCAGAGCATGCAAGCCCCATGTAGATCATCTCGTATACTGTACCTGCAGTTCATGCATGCGATTGTAGTACCCTTTAAAGATCAGCCTGTACAGGATTGTGGGAAGAGTGACCTCAGGGAGGTCAGCCTCAGTCTTGAGGCTCCTGGGAGGGACAAAAGCTGTAGCATTTCCACCTGCGCTTCTCTTTAAGTCCAGACTGACTGTGGTGGACCTAAGAAACACACGAAGAGCCGCCGTTTCAGCTGAACGCAGCACTAGACGTCCCGCCATTAGTCGAGCAGAATGTACACAACATCTCGGGTTTCACTTAGCAGGAAGAATGAGGAAGAGCAAACCTCTGAACTGTTAACCCTTTCACAGACTGCTGTGAACACGCTGTGGTTTAAGAGCACGATGGACCAGATTATCTCTACGTACTGGCGTAAACTGCTTACACATAAGCAAATAACTATTAAAATACCTGTAATTTTTTAAAACTAATATTATTTAAAAACTTTACGTTTTCCCTAAACTAAACAAATTTTAACACATCCATCTTTTTGCATTTATTTCTAAAACTAAAGGTAAGAAATGTAAACCTGTATGTCAGTCTATTCACTCTTATTTTTTGGCAAATTAAAATACTTATTTCAAATACAGATACATTCAGTAAAAAGCGTAAGCTTTTTTGTTTGCATATAAAAGCCTTTATTTTACTTTTAAAAAGGGTTTGTGTTGATTCAATAAACAGTGTTGATTTTTGATTTCTCTAAAATGTACCCATTTGGTGCAGTTAAAATTAGCTTTAGTAAACCACATTTGATGATCAGTGGTCCGCCTTAAGATAAGAACTTTGTACCAAAAATTGTGATGGTGCGAGGTCAAGTAAACACAAATGTGACCTTCAGGAGAAAAAAAATGCTCAGTTTTAATTGTAATTTAATGCAATTTCCATTTCATATTCAAGTGTTTATTAGCATTTTATAAACACGGTCATTTTATTCTTTAGCTTAACCATCAAAAGAGGTGTCCAGAAACATTGTGCAGCATCATAACTGCCGATGTCGTCTACCTCCCGTTACGGCAATTCATGCTTATAATGTGATATAATTGTTATAATGTGATAATAGTAACACAGACAATTCATAATCGAGTTTAATTGAGAACAATAGTTCTACATCACTATAATAATGACAATAAATAAATCTTAGCAATTTTTTTATTTGACTATTACTATGACTATTAATATCAGTTCTTATTATTACCTTAGTTTCAGTAAAACATCTACCGAAAGGTCAGTGATGTCACTGGGGAATATTAATGTTTATGTTTAAACCATCGTGTATCCATTTTACTTTTTTGTCTTAGCTGTTTGTTTACATTTTTACTGATGCTAAAATGTATGTTTAATAACATATAAAAGCACCTTTCAATGGTCTTATGTATATTTGTAGCCCATGCTGTACTTTGGGAATTTATATCCTTGTACATCACGGATTTAAGGACAGGCAGATCCGCGGCCAACTTCACGGGCGGTTACCAGGCGACACCGCCGTAAAGGCAATCACGGGAACGCGCGACACCGGGTCGCGCGCCTATATACAGTAGTCTCTCTAAACTGTGCGCTTGCCGAGCGGACTTTAGTTCATACCAGTTATGTGTGGCACTATGGCGCTCCGGTGGGGGAAAGAAGCAAAGCAGCAAGCGCCAGAGAAAGAAGGTGTTGAAACAAAAAAAAGTCAAAGAAAATAACAGTTAAAGCAAAAAATAAAGACCATACATTTTATATTGAAAAGAAAACGTTTATTTTGGAAAAGAACAGAGAACGTGTTGGAAAAGAAAACTTCAACACAGCACACTGTTCACACATGACATGTCTAAATGTTAAGAAGAATGTCACTAATTTTTTAAATGTAATTTTTATATTAAATACTGTAATGTAATAAAACTGCTAAGAAAACGTATTGAATTGTCCGTACATACTAACAGAAATTTGTAAAGCATGTGTTATACATGTTTGCAGCAATACACATCCATGAAGTCACAGAGTGCACTTACAGATAAATGACTGGGATAAAGTTCCTTACAGGTGACGTAAAAGTTTCTGTGCTTTTAGCCACTTTCCGTCAAGAATTAATATTTAACTGTGCAGTTTAACAAGATGGAATAATCAAAGAACTACATTGTAATAGTTTTTAATTGAAGGTTGTATGAACATCTTCAAAAAACTTTATTTGGTGGAGTTTAAAGCTTAGAGCAGCTCTATGTGGTTACGTGTTTCCGTTCCAAAAGATGAAAGTTGACAGTTCTGTCTGCCACAAGCACAGTACGGCTGAGAGCTTTAATCTCTCCCACATTAGGATCCAGCTTGACTTCAAACAGCTTTATTATCTAGATAAATAAAAAATTATCTCAGATAAAATATTAAAACA
>JAAGKR010001605.1:21746-118914 GCA_011419295.1 Clarias macrocephalus
AATAAATCTTAGCAATTTTTTTATTTGACTATTACTATGACTATTAATATCAGTTCTTATTATTACCTTAGTTTCAGTAAAACATCTACCGAAAGGTCAGTGATGTCACTGGGGAATATTAATGTTTATGTTTAAACCATCGTGTATCCATTTTACTTTTTTGTCTTAGCTGTTTGTTTACATTTTTACTGATGCTAAAATGTATGTTTAATAACATATAAAAGCACCTTTCAATAGTCTTATGTATATTTGTAGCCCATACTGTACTTTGGGAATTTATATCCTTGTACATCACGGATTTAAGGACAGGCAGATCCGCGGCCAACTTCACGGGCGGTTACCAGGCGACACCGCCGTAAAGGCAATCACGGGAACGCGCGACACCGGGTCGCGCGCCTATATACAGTAGTCTCTCTAAACTGTGCGCTTGCCGAGCGGACTTTAGTTCATACTAGTTAGGTGTGGCACTATGGCGCTCCGGTGGGGGAAAGAAGCAAAGCAGCAAGCGCCAGAGAAAGAAGGTGTTGAGACAAAAAAAAAAGTCAAAGAAAATAACAGTTAAAGCAAAAAATAAAGACCATACATTTTATATTGAAAAGAAAACGTTTATTTTGGAAAAGGACAGAGAACGTGTTGAAAAGAAAACTATGTTGATTACAAAAACAAAAACAAAAAAACAAAAAAAAACATGTAAAATAATTCTTTTGTTATTTTTGTTTATTTGTTTATTTTTAGACAAGACCCATCTGCACATTTGCTTATGAATGGAAATAGTGGGAATAGTCGTCCCGAAAATCTGCACAATCACTCTAGAGATCTGTTGCCACACCATAAGCCTGTAACCTCTGAGCGCTTCAACACAGCACACTGTTCACACATGACATGTCTAAATGTTAAGAAGAATGTCACTGATGCAATGTAATTTTTTAAATGTAATTTTTATATTAAATACTGTAATGTAATAAAACTGCTAAGAAAACGTATTGAATTGTCCGTACATACTAACAAAAATTTGTAAAGCATGTGTTATACATGTTTGCAGCAATACACATCCATGAAGTCACAGAGTGCACTTACAGATAAATGACTGGGATAAAGTTCCTTACAGGTGACGTAAAAGTTTCTGTGCTTTTAGCCACTTTCCGTCAAGAATTAATATTTAACTGTGCAGTTTAACAAGATGGAATAATCAAAGAACTACATTGTAATAGTTTTTAATTGAAGGTTGTATGAACATCTTCAAAAAACTTTATTTGGTGGAGTTTAAAGCTTAGAGCAGCTCTATGTGGTTACGTGTTTCCGTTCCAAAAGATGAAAGTTGACAGTTCTGTCTGCCACAAGCACAGTACGGCTGAGAGCTTTAATCTCTCCCACATTAGGATCCAGCTTGACTTCAAACAGCTTTATTATCTAGATAAATAAAAAATTATCTCAGATAAAATATTAAAACATACAAATATGAAAAAAAATTTCATGTCTTTGTGACATAAAACAATTGTTAAGAATCCTGTGAGATTTTCCACCTTTTATGTGATATAGAGGCCAAATTTTACTGTATAAACAGATAAAAAATTATTTATCAAAAGAAACGACTTGTGTTCTCATACTGTAGCCCTAACATCTTTTTTGTTAAAGCACCTTCTGCTTGTAATACAGTACTCTTTGTTTTGTTTTGTTTTTATCTTTTTCTTTATCATTACAAAAATGCTCCAGATCTATCAGACTGCAAGTGATCTTGTACGCATAGCTCACTTCAAATTATTCCACTGGTTTCTGCAGGTTTTGCGCAAAAATAAACGGTGTATTTGAAATTACCTGTGATTTGCTCTACTACCAGGGTATTTTTTTCACAGCAGAGCTGTAGACTTTTTATTTCCATAAATATATGGACTGATATATATGATTTATATGATCCACTGAGGTCCTCAGGTTTCTTACCCTTGCCAGAGCCAAGTGCATCTCCAGTTCAGCAATACGTTTACCAACACACCCTCTCACTCCAAACCCAAAAGGAATGGATCCGAATGGGCTAGGTCGCTCCCTCCCATCTCGTAACCAGCGTTCAGGCTTGAAGAGTCTTGGTTCGGGGAATATGATCCCATCGTGAGAGACTGCATAATGCTGCATTATAAACGTGGTCTGTTCAAAAGGGTGGGTGATTTAGTTAAACAATGATTTATGAAGAATCATACATCTGAGGTTTTGTCTGTACATTGGTCAGGACTCACTCTTTCAATAATATTTCGTACATTGCAGGACTAGAAACCAGTTTTAGAAAAAAATTGCCTGCTATGTCTGTGCAGCCAAATTTGTCACAGCATTATGTAAAACGGAATTTAATGAAACATTACCAGTTATTAAGTATTTTACTGAAGTTAAATCTGTGCCAGATTACGCAAACATATCCGCAGTAGTCAGAGGTGAAAAATCCTTAAAGTTACAGCAAATTGTCATGCGCTAAAATTAAAATGTTGAGTAAAAGTGATGTTATGAACAGTTATTTGCCAGATTAATAATCCGCTTCAAACAGGGAGTGTATTTGGCTAATGATGAAAGAAGTACAACTTAGCTTACATGTACTTAGACATGTATTTGGTTTGGGCCTCAACCTGAAATAATAATATCCCTAATTAAATTAAAGTTTATTAGCTTATTTTTAGCTTTACATTTTTAACTATTTTTAAAAACTCTTTACCTGTCAACAGTGGGTACTAACACTTGTTAAAAAAAAAAAAAAAGAGGGGGGGGGGGCAGTACCTTCTTAGGGAAGAAGTGTCCTCCAATAACTATGTCATTTTCTGATAAAATGCGTCCATTCGCAGGAACAACTGGGTAAATTCTAAACAGAACCATTAAGTAGACTTAATATAATGGATAAAATAATCAATTTATATAGAATAGCCAACAGATAAATTACATATTTCCTTTAATAATAAAAATCCATACATTCAGGGTATCAGAACACCAATGCATTGCAGACATGTTTGGTGAAATACAGTGACCAAGGTCTAACTATGACATACCATGCAATGATATGCTGTACTTTATATATAATGTGCACACTTTTAGGCATTTTGTTCTATCTACCTTAGAGTCTCCTTGATGACAGCCTTGAGGTAGGGCATGTTGTTGATGTCCTCAGCTGTTGGGATTTTGTCCCTTTTGATGATGTTATTCACCTCCTGATACAGTGTATCCTGTGTCTTTGGATTTTGTGACAGCAGGTACAATGCCCACATCATAGTATTGGATGTCTTAAAAGACAGGACAGTTTTATTTTTCATTATACTTCTCATCCAAACAGTTTTATTTTTGCTAACAATTAACTTATATAGTAGAATATAGTTATTCTTACTGTATCCACTCCTGCCAAGAGCAGTTCAGTTATACTTCCATACACATCCTTTTTACTCATGTTGGTGTTGGAAAGCAAGTAGCTGAGATACTCTCCTGCAACTTCCTGACCTGCATCCAGGCGCTTCTGAATATCTTCCATCTTCCTGTCAATTATCTTGCAGGCTATTTTAAAAATTTGGACATTTTTCCTAACATAAGAAAATCTAAACTCACAGAAGGAAAACTACCACTAGACTGAAAAAAACAAACAAACATATATAATATTGAAGGAGAGTGAGAGATGGAAAATGTGTTGTGATAATGTCTTCATCATCTCACCGAATTTAAAGATTCCCTCCCATCCACTCATATAACGCCGCCAGAAAGGCAAATAATTGCGAGTCCACTGGGGTAAAAGAGTCACAGCCATAGTATAAGTTAACATCTGGCCAATTGAGTCGATGAAGTTTTGAGTCTCTGCTGGAATCTCATTCTCAAGACAGCCAACACGTGTTTCAAAGAGTATGCGGGAGATTCCTGAATAAGATGAAGCATATGTCACATCTAACATTTGTATCACTTAAAATATAAAACCTGGAATTATATAATACCAGTCAAAAGTTTACAGACACCTTCTAAGTCCATGGTACTAACCTGTTTTTATTTCTTTATATTGCAAAACAATACTGATGGCATCCAAAATATGCAATAAGCATATTAGCATAGAGGTCAGCAATAAGCTGATATCTTTAAATAAACTTTTCCTTTGCACCACCTTTGTAAGTTTTGGTTTTGCTTTCCTGGGATGGTCTTCATGAGAGCCAATTTCATCATGGTGCTTGACTTCACTAAGCAACTAAATGATTTCCAATCATGCTCATTCAAGATGTTTTTTCAGATCACATTTCATCCTTGAAGATTTTGGTTCATCACTATCCTTCCAGGTTTAAATAATGCATTTTACAGTTCTTAACCCAATTTTAGTGGTTCCAGCAATCTCCTTTTTAAAAAACAATTAAAACTATTAATTGTTTTCTTTTCTTGATGCAGGACAATGTTTTGATGCTTCTGAATATTTTAATACTAATGAGTACTATCTTTGCCGCCACCACATATGTCTTCTGACATGGTGGTTTAAGAAACAAGAAGCTGTTCATGAGTTAGGGTTAAATAACTTTTTGCCAGCTGGACCATATTAATCACTACAGTACTTATACGATGGAAAGCTCTCAACTATTTGCTTAGTTAAATCCAGATGATGACTTTTTGTTGGGGCTCGGCAGTGTATATACACTTCTATATATAATATACTGTATATACAATGCAGTGCATTTAGAAAATTGGAATATCATGAAAAAGAAAAAAGTGAAACTCCTCATACATTCTAGATTCCAGTACAATCAAACCTTGGATTGTGAGCATAATTTATTCCGAAAGCTACTTGTACATCAGAGCACTCGTATATGAAAGCAAAGTTCCCCCATAAGAAATAATTTAAACGTTGATGATCTGTTCCACAATCCATAAATATTAATATAAAAATAAATGATACAAATTCTAAAGTAAAAAAAAAAAAATTAACCTGCACTTTACCTTTTAAAAAGAACTGTGACCGGTGTCAGATGAGAGCGGAAGCGGGGGTGGGGTGGTTGTGCTACTGTGTAGGGCGACTTATACTGTTATTGTAAACAGTACATGCACGCATGGATGTTGACCATATGGGTGACATACACACACTGAGACTAAGCATGACAGACGTTTACCCACAATCCCACAGCGCAAGAGAAAGAGCCATTGGCTCAGTTGTGATCACATTATGCTCGGCAAACAAAGTGCATGCATACTACAGTAGTCTAATATCAAGACCTTGCTTATTTAACTCAGTGCTCGTCTTGCAAAAAACGCTCGCAGACCAAGTTACTCGCAATCCAAGGTTATATTGTCTCTCAAAATATTATAATATTTTATTTCAATCTTGAGTAAATTACTATAAGTATAAATACCATGTGTCTCTTGGTCTAGTTCAGTACATGGACGGGGAACCTTGCAGTTGTCCAGAAGATTATCAACACTCTCCACAAGGAGTCAAGCCACAGAAGCCACTATTGAATCATATTCATGGAAAGTTGCTTTAAAGCAAAGAGTTTGTTAGGAAAAGATGCAGAAGCAACAGGTATGACAACCTTAGGAAGACTGTCAAGCAAAGCTGATTAAAAATTTCTGAAGAGCTTCACATGGATCAAGAACCACCATAGAAATATATCTTTATAAAGTGGTATTATCAAGCCACTTCTTAGATCGGAACAATGTCAGTAGTGTCTTACTCTCTGTTTAGCACATTTTAAAATCAAGAGTCTGGAGGAAGAGTGGAAAGTCATAGAATCCAAGTTGCTTGAAGTCCAGTGTGACTTTTCTTCAGTCGATGATGCTTTGGGGCATCATGTCATCTGCTGGTGCTGGTCCACTATGTTTTATTAAGTCCAAAGTCAATGCAGCCATATACCATTTTAAAGCTTTTCATGCTTCTATCTGCTCACAAGCTTTTTGAAAAGGCTGACTTCTTTTCTCAGAGGGACGTAGCACCTACCCATAGTGCCAAAACTACCACTAACTGGAGTGCTGACTACGATATAACTATTCGTGGTTGGCCAGCTAACTCACCTGACCCGAAGCCAACAGAGAATCTATAGGGTATTGTCACGAGAAACATAAGAAAGATGAGAAACACCTGATCAATCAATAAAGACAAGCTCAAGGCTAATATCAAAGTATTCCTAATATTTGGAGATACTGGATTTTTTATTATCATGAGCTGTAAGCTGTAAATCATCGCAGTTAAAACACAAAAGGCTTAAACTATATTAGATATGAGAGTTTTACTTCTTAAATTACATTACGAATGAAAATCTCCCTTTTCACAGTATTCTACTTTTTTGAGATGTACTATATAATAGTTACACAGCTACAAGTACAACTTGACAGACGATACCTTCTAGAGAGAAGCGGTACAGCTCATTGGACATGTTGGGTACCAGGTCTCCACTGGAGCTCATCTTGCGTAAATGGCGTATCCGTTTGATAAAATCTGTGACCACTTCATTAACCATATTCTCATATTTCACAGAGTCCTTTGGATGCAGCATACGTTTGTTCAGCACAGATCTGAGTTTGTACCATTTCTCTCCTTCTCTAGCGAATACAAAATGCAACATATTTTACCAATTTTACAGGAATTATCAGCATTTCTCTAGTGTAGAACTGTATGATAATTGTATGTATTTTTCTTTCTTTAATTTGTAGCTTATTAAAATAGCGTACGGGTATAGTAATAGTTGGTGAGGTGGCATGGTAAAAAAAAAAATCACTCACTCACTGTCTCTACTACTTTCTAACCCTGTATACAGGATAGCGGGGGCCTGGAGCATATCCCAGGAGACTTGGGGCACGAGACAGGGTATGTGGACAGGACAGGATGCCAATTCATTGCAGGGCACACACACATACTTATGTTCACATGCTTATTCACACACTGCAGGCAATTTGGGAATGCCAATTAGCCTAATCTTTGAACAGTGGAAGGAGGTCGCTTTTTAATTGCGACTTAACAGACAGGTGGCCATAAGAAAACCACTTTTTATTGAGACTAATCAGATAAAAAAGCTTCAGTTTGTTAAGAATCATAAATATTGGACTTTGGAGCAATGAAAAATGACCATGTGGTTTAATGAGCCTAGTCCAGAGTGATAAGTATGTCATTGTAAGAAGGGACGGACATAAAGGGATGTATCCATCAAGCATCTGGAGGAAATGTTATGTGCCAATAAAATGAAGTCAGATGACGAACTGAATTTGCTTAGCAATGTTATGAAGTCAGATGATGAACTGAATTTGCTGAATGACTAGGATATAACATCAATGGAGTTTTTCTTTCCAAATTATGAGAGTGGTTCTGGAAGCTCGAGGAATCATTTTCACACGTGAATTGATCACCATATTGTGTGCAGTTAACAAAGCTAAAGGTGACTAAATGAATTACTGGAGTGTGTGTGTGTGTGTGTGTTTTTTTTTTGGCCAGACAGTGTATTTATAGCACTACTCCAACATGTCTCAGTGGAGAATGGGGAGACGGTCACCCAATGGTGTTGAGCCCATCCATGAACAAAGGAAGAGACTTGACTTACATCAGATTTATTTTTAACGTAGACCTTAAAATAAAAACACAGCAAATACAACAACAAAACAATTATGCACTCATAAAGAAACACAGCGTGGCTTACTCAGTTGCAGGACCATAACCCAAATCATTCATATCTCGGTATTCAGTCCAGATAGTCATGTCTCCTCTGCTAGGGAATTTATCATCCTTCCTCATCAGCTCCTCCAGAAGCTCTGCAGTATTTAGCACAATTTTGTGGCTTTTGCCAGCTCTTAATTTATACATGGGGCCATAAAGCTGCTTTTCATATATCTAAAGAAGTCATAAAAAATACAGTAGGCTTTTGTAAATGTCTTTAGATATTCAGTATGGGAGACATGTCAATTAATTACAAGATGCAACTTGTTTTACTTATTTACATTCTTGTTTTCACTCTGCAAAACTTAATTATGCACAAACATGGCAAAGTATAAAAATGACTGAGCAAGGGAAATAAATCAGCAGTGAAATGCCCCCATGTGAAAGCCTTATATCACTTATATCATACTGTACCTGCATCTCATGCGTTCGATTGTAGTACCCTTTAAAGATCCACCTGTACAGGATTGTGGGAAGAGTGACCTCAGGGAGGTCAGCCTCAGTCTTGATGCAGACAGGAGGGATAGAAGCTGTAGCATTTCTACCTGCACTTCTCTTTAAGTCCAGACTGACTGTAGTGGGCCTAAGGAACACACAAAGAGCCGTCGTTTCAGCTGAGTGCAGCGCAAGACGTCCTGCCATTAGTAGAGTAGGACCTGACTATAAAAACAACAGCTTGTGTTTCACTTGCAAAAAAAAAATAATAATACAGAGGACAACAGTTAACTGGACTGTTAACTTTTCACTAAACAGAACACAAACTGCTATAACAAGATTGTGGCATAAGAGCACGCTTGAACTTTGATACCAGATAATCACTGTTTATTGACATAAACCGCTCACAGTACAGTTTACCACATGAACAATAAACATGAAAAATAAATGATGCAAAATTAGCATTTTAAAATGCTAACCAAGTTAAATGTCAACATTTCTGGTTCCTTTCTAAAATCATTAAAAATCTAAAATGTAAAGCAATTCTCATAATTTTGAATATGAAAAATGGAACTGCTACAGTGCTGTACTTTATTCATAACAGTCCATTTACTTTTACAAAAATAATTTTGACAAGATCGCTTATTACAAATACTAGTATGCATAGTAAAAAGCAGATTCATTTACAAAATTTGTATTTATTAATTAAGTTATTTTTATTTAAGGTTTACAATGTTGATTTTATATTTCTTTGAAATGATCCAGTTGCAATTTACAATTTAATGTGTTAAAATGAAAAACATTAGATGATCATTGATCCTCCCTTACAGGCAGTAGGATAACACTTTTGTAACAAAGAGTGATATTTGCAGATTCTGCACTTTATTTATTTATTTATTTATTTATTTATGGCACTCATGTGAGAGATCACGTAAACATGATTGCAGCCTTCAGAAGCAAAACCTACTCAGAAACAATTAGCATAATCTTATTATTAAATACATATAATAATTAATAATAATATAAATAAAATGGTAGGCGGCACGGTGGTGTAGTGGTTAGCACTGTCGCCTTGCATCTCCAGGGTCCGGGTTCGGTCCCCGGCCAGGCTCGATTCCCGTCTCTGTGTGCATGGAGTTTGCATGTTCTCCCTGTGCTTGGTGGGTTTCCTCCGGGTACTCCTGTTTCCTCCCACATTCCAAAGACATGTAGGTTACATTAATTGGCGTTCCCAAATTGCCCGTAGTGTATGAATGAGTGTGTGTATGTCTGTGTGCCCTGCGATAGATTGGCACCCTGTCCAGGGTGTATCCTGCCATGTGCCCCAAGACTCCTAGGATAGGCTCCAGGCTCCCCGTGACCCTGAATACAGGATTAAGCGGTAATGACGATGAGTGAATGAATGATAATTAAAATGGATACTGAAAGTATTCTGGAGCCACCACGAAATATTGCTGCTTAGCAGGTATAATGTTGTATGCAGTTTCACTTCCACATCTTTGCTAAAAAATTACTAATGCTAAAATATCCTGTGAATTATTTTCATCAAAATCATGATAGAATTTCACATAATGCATAGTAATGTGTATTTAAAAAAATAAATAATATTAACTTTGTATGTTACTTTAATGTTTATAGGAAGCACTATACTCAGAAATAAGAGAATAGAGGAAAAATGTTAGTATAGTTAATTTCTTTAGAAAATTTTATTATTGAATTTGCACATTAAAATAAATCAATAATCTTTTTCATCAGTACATGTATACAACAATGAGATTACAGAGCGTTCTTAAACATAGCTTGATAGTCTGACTGAGATCAAGTTTCTTACAAGCCACAGAACAGTTGCTGTGCATTTAGAAACATTGGTCCAAATGCCACTTTATTCCAAGTTTAAAAATATGGCAGGATTATAGGACTATATTGCAAATGCAGCTTTTTGTAAAAAAGCGTGTATGGGGGCTTACTTTGGTGGATGTTAAAGCTTAAAACATCATTAATTGGTTACATGTTTCCTGTCCAAGAATCTAAAATGAACTTTTCTGTCTGCCACAAGCCCTGTACGGCTGAGAGTTTTGACCTCGCCCACACTGGGATCCAGTTTGACTTCAAACAGCTTCATTATCTAGATAATTAGAACAAGGTACAACTTTTAAATATTTCAGGTTTCAGACAAAAATGCATCTATCTGATATTCATTTATCTTGGTTATGTTATTTATATCACAAAACATGCAATTTCTAACAGAGGTGTGAATGTATGTATGTACAGTATATGCTACATGTACTGTATGTGTATGTCTATAGATAACATTTGTCATGTGATCCAGTAAGGTCATCTGGTTTCTTACCCTTGCCAGGGCCAAGTGCATCTCCAGTTCAGCAATACGTTTACCAACACACCCTCTCACTCCAAACCCAAATGGGATGGATCCAAATGGGCTAGGTCGCGCTCTCCCATCCCGTAACCAGCGTTCAGGCTGGAACAGTCTTGGTTCGGGGAATATGGTCTCATCTTGACTGATTGCATAATGGTAGATTGTAAATGCAGTCTGTTTAGAAAGGCAATTGATTAGTCTTGATTCATGGAGCATTGTCTCATCATAATTGATTACAGTCATTATAAATATGGTCTGTTCATAAGAGTGGTTGATTAATTAAATCACTATGATTAATCGATGACATTAAAAAATTTGACACTTTGTGGAAAAATAGTACCTTCTTAGGAAAGAAGTGTCCTCCAATGATCACATCTTTTTCTGATAGAAGCCGGATGTTGACAGGAACAACTGGGTACATTCTATAATTTATAAAATAATCCATTTACATGTAATAAGTTAACAGATATGTTTTTTTTTTAATCATAAATATCTGTGCTGCCCAGAATATGATATAAGCACACTACTGGATTACATTTGTCACTTGTGAAATACAGTGAAACAGGCCTAAATACCTGCATATAGCTATGTGCTATATAATACGTAAATACAACTTTAATACAATGCAGATATACGCTATATAGTACTCAAATACAATATGTTTACATTTTTTTACATTTGTTTTCTATCCACCTTAGAGTTTCCTTTATGACAGCCTTGAGGAAGGGCATGCTGTTTATGTCCTCAGCTTTTGGGATTCTGTCCCCTATTATGATGCTGTTCACCTCATGATACAGTCTGTCTTGTGTCTTTGGATTTTGTGACAGCAGGTACAATGCCCACATCAAGGTAATGGATGTCTTAAGATACAGGACATGTTTGTTTGTTTTATTCTTAAGTATACTTCTTATCACATTAGATATTCTACAAAGTAGCAAAATCACATAGAAGTGTACAGTTTTTCTTACGGTGTCCACTCCTGCCAAGAGAAGTTCAGCAACGCTTCCATACACATCCTTTTTACTCATGTTGGTGTTGGAAAGCAAGTAGCTGAGATACTCTCCTTCAACTTCCTGACCTGCATCCAGGCGCTTCTGAATGTCCTCCATCTTCCTGTCAATTAGCTTGCAGGCTATTCAAAGGCAGGCAAATATTTCTTTCAATTCAAACAAACTGACAGAAAATGTAAACTACAGTATTTCTAGAATAAAAACCCACCAAATCTGAAGATTCCATCCCAACCTTTTACAAAACGCTGCCAGAATGGCAAGTAATTAAAGGTCCACTTGGGAAGCAGAATCAGGGTTGTGTTATAAGTTAACATCTGGTCAATGGAGTCGATGAAGTTTTGAGTCTCAGCAGGAATCTCATTCTCAAGACAACCAATACGAGTCTCAAAGAGTATCCTGGAGATTCCTGAATAAGCAGGTACGAGACTCAGTATACATTTATATTATCACACACAACATAAAACCTGGAATTATATGAGTAATGTATATAATCCAGCTAAATATAACTGTCTTATAATTAATAATAATTATTATTAATTATAAGACATATAAGTCCGTTATAAGAAATATAAGTCCGTTATATTTAGTTGGACAGGCCATACCTTCTAGAGAGAAGCGGTACAGCTGATTGAAGATGTTGGGTACCAGGTCTCCAGTGGAGCTCATCTTGCGCAAGTGGTATATGTGTTTGATAAAATCTGTAACCACCTCATTAACCATGTCCTCATACTGCACAGAGTCCTTTGGATGCAGCATACGCTTGTTCAGTACAGATCTGAGTTTGTACCATTTCTCTCCTTCTCTGTTGGTTAAAAAAAAAGTAACATACGTCAATGTTTTGCATTAATAAAACATCCAGAATTCCCCACAAATCAAAATTATTGGTATAAACTAGGAGAATTGTGTGCCCAGATATTCTGGATGCACTTCAATGTAATTTGTGTTTATTAAAAGCATTTAACTACTACACACATTTGCTGATATTTATATATTGAAGTATACTAGATAAAACAGATGCATCAAATAATTACATTTTGTGCGTGGATCACTTTTTTACACATAAAAATATGTGCAATTATTTGCTATAGTGTAAAACATTTTCTTTTTTACATATAAAAATATGTGCAATCATTTGCTATATTGCATCACAACTATGATATAATTTCATGTAGTTTTGATGTTTAAAGGATTTTGCTTAAGGTTGTAACCTAATAAAACAGCACAAAACATCTGAGTGTATCCATGTTTAAAAAACAAAACAAAAAAATTATTTTGATAGTACTGACACTACATCAGTGTTCTTCGAGGCAAGTTTGGCGAAGTTTTGGCACACATACTCAAAAATCTGTGGAAAATTGGACAATGTATAAAACTCATATGACTTATATTATTATATTGTATTTTAAATAAAGCAAATCAGTTGAGTAGACAGTGACGTCATTAGCGGCTCTTCAGTAGGGTTCTTCCTGTCCTTGACTTTTTCTTTGAACTGTCCCTTTTTGTTCATCTGTCCCAAATAATATATTGCATACTCCAGGACTCGTAATGTCCCAGTTTTTATCCGGCTGCTTTTAGACAGCAAAAATGTTAGCCCTCTTTATTGCTTAAGTATTATATCAAGCTATTTAGAACTAGTTTTCAGTGATATTAACCGTAACATTACACAGGCACCATTGTAGTGTCCTATGCACCCTAAGTAAAATACATACGCTGCGTTTTATGTTATGTTTGCTCTCTCTCTCTCTAACTAATTTGACTTAAGGGTGGCATTGCTTTCTATAAATTACAAAAAGCCAATTACAGAGCTGACTCATTCATTAGTAAACAATGTAATATAATTTTCTGAGGTTTCAGCATGGAGATTAATGTATGGACTATAGTGTACCTTCACGTGGCAGATGCTCACTGCTGTGTCAAAGCTGATGCTGCTGGGTCAATGCAGTTCATTTAAATCAATCAGTTTGTTAAATTGCAAAAACATACAGCAAAACATGGATGCACACACAAAGAAACATAGCGTGGCTTACTCAGTGACAGGACCGTAACCCAACCCGTTCATATCTCGGTATTCAGTCCAGGAAGTCATGTCTCCTCTGCTAGGGAATTTATCATCCTTCCTCATCAGCTCCTCCAGCAGCTCCACAGTATTGAGCACAATGTTGTGGCTGTTACCAGCTCTTAATTTATACATGGGGCCATAAAGCTGCTTTTCATATAACTAGAGGAATTACAGAAAGAAAAATAAAGCACTTGACTTTTACAAATGTCATTGGACTCTTCATTGTGTGAGACATGTCAAACAATCACAAGATGCACAACTTTCTGACTCTGGAGATTTGAACCAGTCACAAACAGTGCCACGTATCAAGATGACTGAAATATGATCTTGACATGTGAAATGCCTCCTACTGTATGTGGAGGACGATACGATAGGATACTGTACCTGCAGCTCATGCATGCGATTGTAGTACCCTTTAAAGATCCACCTGTATAGGGTTGTGGGGAGAGTAACCTCAGGGAGGTCAGCCTCAGTCTTGATGCTCCCCGGAGGCCTTGAAGCTGTAGCATTTCCACCTGCGCTTCTCTTTAAGTCCAGACTGACTGTGGTGGATCTAATGAACACGCGAAGAGCCGCCGTTTCTGCTGAACACAGAACTAAACGTCCCGCCATTAGTAGAGAACGATCTGAATATATAGGCAGCAGCTCTGATTTCACGTTTAAAAAATTAGGAAGGACAACGCGGCACTGTAGAAAAAAAATATATCAAACTAACAAAATGTTGGCATAATTATTATTTCTTAGTAATTTGGACAATAAGACAGGAAAAGCCGACTGAACTGATGAAAATAAGTTCATTAGAAAATCGTTGGGTCAACTTAGGTTTAAATGCCGAACAGTGGTTTGGAAGTTTGAGCATGCGCGCTGTTACGGTTCCGAAGTTGGCGCATGCGTGGTGGATGCCGCGGCCATTTTTAAAATCATTTTTTGTTTTTGTTTGTTTTTCTTTCTGAAAACTATAACATACAAGTCAAACAACACAGCGAGGAGGATAAAATGAGCCGTTAAAAACATACACACGGAAGAAAAGCATAAAGGAAAAAAAAACTAATGGATAAAGAAACTTAAATGTTATCCCATATGACCATTTTGAACATCATGTGGATTATAGTTAGCAGCGCGTTTCTCCTCCAGTGGAAATCTTAATCTTTTAAACTTAGTTAAGTGCATGTATTTATATCGAAGTCCTTTGTAGAAATTCTTGTAACATAAACGAGCGTGATCATATGGCGTTCTTTGCGAGGTACATAGAGCTTGGAGCATTTGTTTATTTAACGTTAGACAGCGAAAAAGCTGGAAATGATTCGTTATTCCTAGTAAGTCTTCTCTTCGAAACTCGGTATTCAAAACCTGCAGTATTTTAGCCGCGAATAAGTTTGTAATTTTACGTTTCAGAACACATTCTCAACAATTAAACGTATTGCCATGATTTTAACGAAGTATGAATTTCTGGCAAAAAAAAAACCCCGGCTTGGTCTAATCTTACTTGTTTACGAATTGACTTTTTATGTAAATGGGTTTTATTATTATTATTATTTTTTTTTTTTTGCATTTAGACTATAGATGGAACTCATTAAGTCTTAGACAATTAAGTAAAAAAAAAGAGAGAGAGAGAGAGAGAATTGAATATTTCCTTGGGGGGAAAATTGGTCAGATGATCTCTTAAAACAGTGCACTACTGTTCAAAAGTTTTAGATCCGTATGATCGATATTGTTTTTAAAATAATAGTTTTATGGTAATCAAATTATGAATGATTTCTGAGGATCATGTGACACTGGAGTAATGGTGCTGAAAATACAGCTTTACATCACAGCAATAAATTACATTTTTAATACATTCCAAAAGAAAACAGCTGTTTTGAATGGTTATATTTCCCATTATTCCTGTTCTACTGTTTTTTTAATCAAATACTGTAAAAGTAGCTTTCATGAACATAAAACTAAAACTACAAGTCAAAAACTTTTGAATAGTAGTGTAGTTTAGTACAAATCTGTTGTTTTTGAGTATTTACATAAGAGTCTTTGCCTGGCCAGTACAAGTCTTTTCAAGACAGAAGATACTCAAAAAAAATAAATAAGTAGGTGAAGAAGAGGTTAGCATTGCTTTAAGGTTATATCTCGATGAGGTCTGCAACCTTCTTGGGACCCCGAGAAAGATCCAAATAGGTGATCATCGAAAGTTACTTACGGTGACTTTTCCTGAGTACTACGACCCGAACACAACTTCATCGATCATTACACTCACCTGATCTGCTGTTTTGGACCATTAGTGCAATTATGGACAATTAAATTTGAGGCCACAGTTTTATTTTTTAAAAGTGGAGCATGATACCCACAATTTCAAGGACTTGCTTCTCACACTTGCAACACAGCATCAGCAAACATCTGCATATAATCACAAGGACATATAATGATAAGACATTTTCGCTTCAAGCCACAGTTGTGTGTGGAGAAAGTGAAAGTGGTTGAGCCTGACTCTTTAGATACACCACTGAGGGCAGCAATCAAATCAAGAGACTATTTCTTTGTGTACTGATATACACCTGCAAGATGTCTGATATGTTAAGGCATTATCATTTTTGCTGGCCAGTGCAGTGCTTTGCCAGAATTCCATAGGATTGTCAGTATTCTGATTGATGACGACAGTGTATCGTTTGTCTCCAAAAAAAATCATTCTGGTATTTGGAACATTCCAGATCACTTGAGCTTGCTGAAACTGAATATGGAGAGATTGAGATTCTGAATTCAGAGTCTCTGAATGATCCTATCCCCTGGAGGAAAGCTGATGATATCTTTGAAAGTGTTTTTCCTCCATTAAAAGGCAAGTATTCATTTTTTTATGTATTGCTATTATTCTCTGAAGTTTGATGTATAATTTTTCATTTACTTTTGGGTACATAATATTTGTGTTTCTGTCCCCATAGATAATGTGGTTCCACATTTTCATCTCACCCAAAAATATTAGGAAGATCCAACTTTCAGAACTGCCTAGCTCGGTGGATGCTTTAAAAGCAAAACTGAAATCAAAGTTATAGATTTAAGGAGAATTATTGTGAATGATGATGATGACTCCCCTACCACTTTGCTCAATGTCATAAATTTAGCTGTTGTGTTGGAGGGAGAGATTGTTTTGCAAGATGCTCCAGATCTGCAATCTGCTGTTCCTTACCTGTTTAGCCTTCTGTTTGCCTTGGATTTTCAGTATCCAAAAAATATGAACTACACCTTTGAGATGATTGAGAGGGTGCTCATGGAAATGGGCACTCACTGCTCTGCAAGAGTACACTCCCTTAAGAATTAACTTCTGCTATGACTTCGCTTTTGTGAGCTGTTTGTCTTAGTAGCCACTTGCCAGGTAATCTTACACTTATGATTCCCTTGTTCTGAAAAGCTGCGGTTGAGCAGTTTTATTTATTTATTTATTTATTTATTTATTTATTAATTATTATTATTATTTTGTACTTTTTCCCATGTTTTGTGCATTTTAGACTGTGATAGGCATTTCGCTATGTTTCAGCACTTACAAATGCAATCTTACATGATTCCATGTTTCTGAGAAGCTGCTGTCGAGCGTTTTGTTTGTTTGTTTTTTCTACTCTTTTCCTTTTTTGTGCACTTTAGACTGTGAAAGGCATTTTGCCTTCTTTCAGCATTTTCAACACAAATGCAAAGAAACAGGAGTTATTTTGCACTATAAGAAAGTAAAAAATTATAACATTTTAAAAGGTAAAGTTGAAAACCTTAACGTTTTGCAGTTTAAAATGTTGTGTAATTGAAAAGAAATGCTCTAGGTGTATTTCAGCCAGGTGCTATATTGTACATTTTAAATGTCACAATTTAAATTTACTATCATAGCTGTTAGTTAAATTTTGCTTGACAATCAAGGAATGTGGCTGCAATGTTTTACTTTTGGTTTAAACTAAAATTCAGAAGAAACTTTCAAGCATGCAGTTACAGCTTTTTTCATTACATTGTGTTAAATGTTAATTAAAAACAAAACAAAAAAAAAACTGCTTCAGTAAACTTAAACACACATTTTAAACCAGGGATGGCAACGAAATGTGACAAGTTCACATTTATTAAATTAAGTCTTTTAAACTATCAAAACTCTTTAAAATATAACAAAATAATTAAAAGTTGGGAGATGTGTGACCTTTGACAGTAAATTGAACAAGTCAACAACTGGGGTTAAATGTTGAGTTAACTCAAAAAAATTTTAATTTTCAGTTTACATTTTATTTTTTAGTGTGTGAATTTTTTACTTCTGTAAACTTTTTTAAAAATAAGACTTTTTTTTGCATATAAAAATTCAAGGAGCACAGTGTTAATTGTCTTTGTTAATGATTTTAAAACTTATCAAAATTAATTGTGTTTAGATGATTAGTGTTTTGCAGGCTCCTTTACAGGCAGTAGGACCTTTATAACCAAGAGTGACATTTGTTTGTGTGTGAAAGATCAAGTAAACATGAGACTTCGGACGTTAGGAACAAGATAATGCTCAGATTTTTTTTCACTTCAATTTGCATTATAAAATTAATTCTGAAAGGACTAAATCATTTGCCTATTTTGTTTGCTAAAAAAAAATACAGGAAATATTTGCACTATTAAACCACAATCAGAAAAGGTTTGTTTTTCACTGGATGTTCCAACACACTCAAAATAATTTGCCTAATAACAAAAATAAATTATGTATTAGCACACTTAAATACACACAAGATTAGCATGTACAGTAAAAGTCAGTAAGGATTCTGGTAATCTTTCAAGTAGATTACTGGTAAGTCTTGTAGAACATATTTATGTATTTAAAAAATGTAATTGAATTCTTTTATAAAATATGCTTTCCTTAATATTGTATACTGATAGTACCATAATTGCCACTTGTAAATGTCTAGTGGCCTGGTTTTTCAGCATGTTGGACTAGATCTGATTTTAAACAGAAGTAATCCCTGCTGTACAGTATGTACACTGTTCACTGCAGCATTACGTCCTTGTCTCTGTGTAACAATGTTGTCCAATATGGCTTGAAAACCAAAGTTTACAAATACACAGCTTTCTTTTTTTATTTCAAATATTGTGCATTTTGACAAAAAAAATTTTTACACTTTATTTTATGTGTAGTTCATGTCATTGTTGTGATTATACTCCTAGGATCATCATTCTTAAATCTGAGCAACATTGTCTATAGCACCAGCAGGATCCATTTTATAAAGCATGAAATGTCCCTGCACTTGAGCTGCACTGAGGTTTGTGTGTGCTGCCAGTGCACACATTGCAAATCGTTCCCCCTCGGCTGGAGACTCCATTGGGTAGAATCTCCGGAACATCTGAGTGAGCTGATAATGTGTACAATGTCCAACATACTGCTTCAGGTCCACACGACCGGGTCGTATTAAAGCTGGATCAAGTCTTTGGTGCATTAAGGAAAAAAAAACAAAGCAAACGTATTATATTAAGACTAAACAGGAAACGGTGTATTTACAAGATTATATATATATATAAAAAATAGGAGCTGCACAAATCACAAACAGTATGAATGAATGTTAAATGAATGGACCGCACAGAATAACTGTAATAATATATATTACATAATATATATAATTATAATTATACAAAGACATTTCTAGGTTTTATTTCCCCACAGAATTGAAACTGTAATCTCAGAATTATGACTTTTTTCCGCACTCAAAATTATGACTTTTTCCTCACAAAAGAAATGCCATAAGTTAGTAAAGTAATAATTACTACTTGTATGAGGACTTTTGTCACAGACAAAATAAATGTTTGTTTGTTCACAAGTATATGCTCAGTATACCTAGCGATTTCAATTAAAGCATGTTATCTTGTTAACATTTTTTTTTACTGATGCTCTGTTTAAAATTAAGTAAATAATCCTTACTTCTCAATGAAATTAGTAGTCATGAAGACAATTCTAGCTTCTGAAGAAGCAACTCCATCTAGAGCGTTAAGAAGTCCACTAAATGTGAGCCTTCCCATTCCTTGAAAGGCCATTGGATCTGTGATCAAAGAGTATGCACAACAGAAAGACATTACAAGAAAGACAGTACAGGGACATGATGAGCATAGACATTATTTAAGTGGGCAAATACAAAAAAAGTACATGTACTACTTAAAGTGCCACTTAGGTTTGTTTCAGCTACAAATTGCAATGTTTATATGTATTATTTTACAAATGCTGGCAAATCTAACAAATCAGACAAAATGAGACATACTCTCAGTTGGCAGCAGCTCTCGGCTAACGAATGCAGCGTCCACGTCCTCCAGCAGAATGATGCTCTGCTGTGGAGCCACACTCAGCAGGTGATTCAGTCGGTCATCAGAAAGACTGCGGTCACTCAGACTCATCAAGCAGATGCTGTAACCCAACTCGCCAGCGAGGGCCGTGCTGAAAAATTCAACCAAAATACACATACATACTGTATAATAACCATGCACACAAGCATGCCTGCAAACAACTAAACTATGGACTATATGAAAAGAAACCTTTTTACTATTTTAGAATTGTTGAATAATTCTTTGGCATTTCCACACCCTCACTCATTCATTATACCTTATCCTGTACAGGGTCACGAAAGGCCTGGGGCCTATCCATGAGGCAGGGAACACCAATTGTAGATCACAAAAGCACACACACTATGGGCGATTTGGAAATGCCAAATCCCTGCATGTTTCTGGACTGTGGGAGGAAAACCCCCAAGTATGGGGAGAACATGTAAACTCCACACACAGACAAAGAAAGTGGGACTTCAACCCTGGAGGTGTGAGGCTACTGTGCTAACCATTATGCCACCATGATATCTTAAAATTACAGCTAGATGGTGAAGTTCAGACATTAAAATACAAATGTTTTTGAATGTTTCCCTTCTGTTTTATGGTCTTGCAGAAAACAAACAGAAATATAATGATAAATATTTTCTCCAAGTTTCACTGTAAGGTCCTCACACCACTATCTTACTACATTTTAGTACACCAGGGTAACATAATAATTACAGAATGGCATGATGCTTTATACCAAGAAAAATTAAGTCACTAGCCTTACATGAAGCTGCTTTTTCCACATCCTGGAGGTCCAAACAATAAATATCCCCTTCTGTATGGAATCCCTTTTAAAACAAAATATATTCTTAATGATTCAAATACTAAAACACACTAATATTTAGACAGTGAGTCAATAGGTTAAGTATCTATTATACCTCTGTCAGTGTACCACTTTGGATTATTAATAAATTCCTTCACATCATACACAATCCTTTCAGCTATTCCATTCTCCAGGACAACAGAGGACAAAGGGCGCCGACGACGGGGGAAGCCGAAAGGCCTCCATTCTGCACCCATAGCGGTGTACATCACAGTGCGGCCTTCTTCTTGTTTCAGAGCCAGCTCTCGTGCTACAAATATCATATTAGATCAGTGATCTGGTTATTACAAACAAAGGCCTGATTCATAAAAGAGATCAACATTAACAGGATGAGTAGCATTACATTTACTGATTGACTAACAGAAAAAGGTTCTGCAGCATACATTTGTTCTATGCATCTGTTGAGAACATTCTTCTAAGAGAGCAGGGATGTGCTTTTTGCATGTAAATCAACAAATCTTGTAACAATCATGGAGTTCTTTAAGATTATCTCAAAGAATGTAAAGGAATGCTGATGCCCTCCATACTAAGATTGAGCCAACACCACAAAGTATGTTGTTGTTAGTCATAATTCCTAATGCATGAATCACCTAAACTACAGCTTAGATCTTTTAACCTTACCTTCCTGCAATATGTTGAAGAAAATTTGTCTATCCCTGCCAAAGGCTGTAAAGGTAACAGACTCCCAAGGTGTTCCTGTGTGCAAATCCACCATCTGCTTCTCTCTGGTCCTCTCCACTCTTATCCATTTTCTGCCATACCTAATAATAAAAAAAAAAGTCATTTATTACATTGCTCATGCATTCATTTGATTAATTCACCAATATGAATCTGACAATTTATCTGTTGCTGAACTGATGCCCTTTCCTTGCTGAAGTGAAAAAATTACAGGACAGCAGGTAAAACAGGACTCACATTGGTAACCTGTCTGACAACAGATATAAATTGTATAAAGACGTATATTTTGTGTTTTTACTGTGGGAATGTGAGACTTAAATTGTCTGCTTTGCTTAAAATAAAACATTCATGAATGCCTAAATAAATCAATTCTGTAGATTAGGTGAGGCAAATTTTGTCATGACAATGATGCCCAAGGTCACCTCTGCCCTCACCAAATGATGTGGTTTCCAGGACTTGGGTGGAAATCAAACTGTGTGTGGACCCGTCCACTCTCATGCTGCATGTATGAGGTCTCCACACTGAGGTGCTGTGTATGCTTGGCATGTTTGGTGATCCAGCTCAACAACCAGTGGTAACTCTTATCTCTGCTGGGAACCTCAAGGGTGATCATGTAGTGGCGCCTAAAGAAGACCATACCAATCTGTGCCCCCTTTCTTGCAACTGCAAGCGCTGTGCCCACACCAACTAGGCCAAAACCAGCCCCAAAATAGGGGTTGTCCTTTAAAGCCCCCAGAAAATCTGAAAAGGTCATTATTGGGCTGTGCGAAAGGTATCAGTCAGCAATCAGGAGCAGTATCGAGTCCCTTCTCCTGCGTGCATTCTGCAAAATATTGAGACACAAACACATTTAATAGCTAACAAATTATTGTACTGAAATAGAATTCATGGGGCTTGTACTGCAATATATATCGGTGGTTTGAATAAATTACACAAAAACAATTACTTACGTTAATAAGATTGGCATTTCACTGGATCATTTGCGCCTCACGGTTTGCTTTAAATAATTGAATGTTTTATTACATCCATTGAATGACAGATACACAGCAGGTCCATACTAACGCATACAAGCGCGATCTCATTGGACAAATCACATGGCGACCTCTGTGACGCTTCCGTTGTTCAGGAAAATATTTCCTCCTGAAACGTCTTTCACCAAAATAGTTCCGTCTTGCACGCTACTGTATATCGATTTTTTTTTTTCAAATGAGAAAATACAATCAGCTGTGTTGTATGTAAATGTTAAACTGCTACATACTGCACATTAAACCGATTTGTAAATAAATAAACCTTTGTCTTTTTAACGGTATAGCGAAGGGTGGCGCCGCTTACGCGAAATTTTCATCAGGTAAGTGCATGTAGGTTCCCTATTTCAAACATTATCACAACTGAACAGACATCGAATAAACATTCGCTTAATTAACTTTACGTATATTTAAATTAAAAGTGTTCCAGTGATCTCCATCACGGGGTTAGTATCCGAGCCAGCTGTTTCAGCGACCAGCGTGCGCTGTGACGTTAGCCTGTAAGGTAGTGCGCTGTTTTCCGGAGAGAAAACGACAGAAACCGTCAAGCAGTAGGTCTCAATTCTGTTTCCATAGAAATGCACCAGACCACTGCACTCCCAGGTCTAATTAAAGGGGTTAAAGGGGTTGATATTCAGTTAATTATCCTGTATGCTATTTGGCACAAATCTTTTTCAGCACAGAATTGTATATCCCATAATGAGGACATTAATTTTAATATATAGTGGTTAGTGGTTAGCACTGTCTCCTTGCATCCCCAGGGTCGAGAGTTCGATTCCCACCTCGAGGTGCGTGTGCATGAAATTCGCATTTTCTCCCTGCGTTTGGTGGTTTCCTCCCACAGTCCAAAGACATGCAGATTAGACTAACTGCCATACCCAAATTGCCTGGTGTGTGTGCGCACGTAACCCTGCGATGGATTGGCACTGTGTCCAGTGGGTAACCTTTCTTAATTATCCCACATCACCCTACCCCACTTCTCAGCTCCTTCTACTGGCTTCCTGTAGTTGCCCGCATCCAACTCAAAACACTGATGCTTGCCTACAAAGCTAAAAAAGGCACGGCACCCACTTACCCCAACACTCTAATCACACAATGCGCTGGACCATGTTTCCGCCGATCCTCCAGCACTTTCCTTCCCACCATCTTTTAGGGATCTAGGAAAACATGCATCTAGACATCTAGTTTTCTGTTCTGGCTCCAAGGTGGTGGAATGCCCTTTCTCTAGATGTCCATACAGCTCACAAGTCACTGGCAATCTTTAAGCGACAACTAAAGACCTATCTGATTCTTAGGTATTTGGATACCTAAGAAAAAAAAAACATTCCTAACAGTGTTTGACTGATGGTACTTATAGTTAGTAACCCAGTGTAAGGATCTGTCCAGTGATGGAAACTTCAAAGCACTTTTGTAAGTTGCTCTGGTTAAGAGAGACTGCCAAATGCCAAAATGTAAATGTACCCTGTCTCGGGCCAGAAGTCCCCTGGACTAGGCTCCAGGCCTCCGTGACACTGAACAGGATGGGTGATTTACAAGATGAATGAATATATACAGTACATACAAAACAATTCATGTGTATGTATCCTAAAAGAAATAAAACATAAAAATACATATGGCAGAAAGTAATGAAAAGACATTTTGAGAATACTTCAACTGACAGAACTCTGGTTACTCAAATGTGTGTGCGTGTGTGTGTGAAGAAAGACAGTGTTCTTTCTGTAACTACTTTATCCTGCTCAGGGAGCATTGTGTGAGGTGGGGGTACTCCCTAAACACACACCATACACTCTTGCCACTTAATAAGCATTCATTTACTCCTGGTATAGTAGATTATACTTCAAAAATCACATTTAATCTATGACTATGTTTAATACCTGTTGAATGAAACCTTTTATTAGTCTTCTATGGCGTTTCGTTTTGTTCTAAGGGAATGTAAATTATTATGTAATGTTTTTTTTTTGTTGTTGTTGTTGTTTTAATCAAGGTAACTTTGTATTATCATATTTTTTTATTACAGGTGTGCACCATAGAGGATGTGGACCTTCATGTCTCCCAGAGATTTGCTGAAAGTTTAACACAGTAATGCAGTGAGAAGCATTTTGTGTGTTTTCAGCTGTGTTTTCACGGATGTGGAAAAATGGAAACACCAAACCGAGAAACATGCGTTGAGGAACAGCTTTATAATAGTGCACAGCATGAGACTGGAACAGAGACTTCAAACAGAAGTAAGAAACACATGAGGGGGAAAATGTATCAAGCCATCAAAAAGTCCTAAAGAGGTTTGTTAGGTACAGCTAATGATCATTTAGATAATTTTCTTTTCAGGTATACAGGTAATGATTGTAGCCTATCTGAAGCTATAGACAGCTTGCTCTTAATGAAATGGGACAATTATTGACCAGGGGTGGAATTGTGTGTGGCAACAGATGGGCTAAAGTCAATAACGGTGTAGATGTTATTTTATGACTTGTGCATTATTAAAAAAAGCAAAATCAGACAAAACTGTGGCAGTCAAAGTTTTCTAAAGATCTGTGACAGATTCTACAAGATGCTAAGTAAGAACTTACCAGGCAATCTCCTTATAAACTGCACAAAGTGTACTTGAGGTTACTGATGCATTTTTAAAACTCACCCCGAACTATTTTGCTCAATTTATTAATTTGTTGCTCTTGGTATATTTTCTATTAAACTTTTGAACTATTGAAGTTTTTTTTTTTTTTTTTTTTACAGGCATTTCTACTTTTATTTTATTTAACAGTACGTCTTCTTTGGATGTGTCTAATATTTTTGTACAGTACAGAAGCATATGTTGGGTACACATAATAAAGTAACAGCAGATAAAAACTTTTAATTAAATGCATCACATAAACATTTATAACATATCTGATTACTAAATTATTGAATTTTTGGACTATTGAATTTAATTGTTAATTTTCTTTGTCTTTTATTGAATTCCCTATAATGCACCAATATTTATTAGCAGGGAATGAGAAGAAAGACATAAATGACGGAATGTGCAATAAAAACTCTCGCAAAAAGGCAACAATGCAAAAGAATATTTTTCCACGTTCTGCTCCAGATGATGACATTGATCCTGGGAGTTCACGACCTCGAGCAAAAAAGCATTGCAAAGGAGGAAAAGCAGCAAGCAAGAGGAAAACTTCCATAGTCTCAGTTCAAGGTGAACAATCCTTTATATGCTCATTTAAAAAATATACAGAGCTATTTTTGCTTTTTACCACAGCACTGTTGAATGCTGATTCTTTTTGGTAGAAGCTGTTGCTTAAATTTTCTCTGAAAGCAGTTCAACTACTTGGCCAGTTACAGGTTTTTATTAACACATCATTCAATCAATCTATTATAATGTTCTGTAACACCAGGGACTTACATAGTAATACCAAATAGCACAGCAAGGTGGCACTTCCTTCTTGTGGGTAGATTAGAGTTAAATGTTTGCTCCAAGGTGACTTGGTGACTTAGTCATTAGCATTGTCGCCTATAACTTACTGGGTCTGGATTTGATTTTGTGCAATGTGTGCGTGCAGTTTCCTCCCAAAGTCCAAAGATATGCAGCTTTGGTGGTCCCAAATTGCCTCGTTCAGGGTGTACCTCGTCTTGTGCCCACAGTCTCCTGGGATAGCCTCAAGCACTCCTGCAAAACTGTAATGGATAACTGGATAAGATGAGTGAATTAAAAATAAATATATATTTTTTGCTTCCTTCATTCTCATTGCCACCTTGGCTGATAACCTTTCTAAGAGCAACACAAACACTGTGTTTGTAGATATGGTGAAGTTTTATGTTAAGAAATATTAATATTTCTGGAAGGAGTCTCAAGGTAACTTCAGATGGAGAGCAGTTTCTTGAAAATCTGACTTGGTAAAAGTACAGTAAAGAGAGTGTTGTTTCTTAGTAATATGATAAGCTGTATTTGTTGGGTACATCTACATGAAGTAAAAAAAATGAGAGGCTGATAGGGGAACGATAAGAGCTGTGGATTAATCTACATTCCACAATTTTATAGGTAACTCTAAATGGATAAAATGTGCAATGTCATTCTCACTCGCTCACTCATCATCTAGACTGCTTAATCCTGTATTCATGGTCACTGGAGGCCTGGAGCCTATCCCAGGAGACTTAGGGAACAAGGCGGGGTACATCCTGGAAAGGGTGCCAATCCATCGAGGGCACACACACATAGACTCATTCACACACTACAGCCAATTTGGGAATGCCAATTAACCTAACATATCTTTGGACTGTGGGAGGAAACCAGAGTACCCGAAGGAAACCCACCAAGCACGGGGAGAACATGCAAACTACACGCACACAAAGAGACGGGAATCGAACCCGGACTCTTGAGGTGCAAGGTGACAGTGCTAACCACTACACCACCGTGCTGCCCTGCAATGTCATTCTTTAGATTGTAAAATTGTTTAAAATTGTACTAGTTGGTAAATTGCTTTGGTAATTAAAGAATAGAAGACTTTTAATGGAAAACTGTCAACTTTGTAGAGGTAATGTTCCTTTGCATTACTGGTTATTTCAGAGCAGATGTATTAATTTGTTAGTTAATAATGTGTTCGCAATTGTAAAAACCCATTAATGTAATGTGTACGGATATCCAAATCTGTGTGTTGCTGTGTTGTAGATCACGTGGCAGAAGGCACAGAGCACATGTTTCGCACTCACATATGTACAGAATGTCGGCGTTGCTTCAAGACACGCTCTCACCTGATGGAGCACATGCGTCTGCATTTTCCCGACCCCAGCCTGCAGTGTCCCACCTGCAAGCGCTACTTTACCAGCAAAAGCAAGCTGCGGATTCACATGCTGAGAGAGTCTGGTGAGAAGCTGCATCGCTGTCAGCTGTGCAAGTATGCTGCCGTGGAACGTAACACCCTGCATCGCCACATCGCCAGTGTGCATGGACATCAAGAAGAAACAGATGCTCACCAAGATCTCTACACCTGCCCCACTTGTCAAAAGAGCTTTAACCAGAGTCAGGCATTAAAGAGTCACATGAAGTCCCATCATATAGCACAAAACGGGCAGCAGCTGCCATGCTTCTACCAAGGTTGCTCCTTTCAATCCACGGATAAGAAGCTGCTCCAGAAGCATGTGTTGGATGCACATAGCATCAAAGCCATAGAGTGTCAGCACCATGCCTGCTGTGCGCTGTTTGGAAGCAAAGAAGATATGGAGGTCCATTTTCGCACACATCAAGCCTTTCATTGTACACAGTGTGATTTCTCATGTTCCAACAAGAGCCGTTTCCAGCAGCACAAAAGACAGGGCCATCCTGGAGAGGCCCAGCTCAGATGTAGCTTCTGTCCATTTACCACTTTTAATCCAGTTGAGTTTGAACAGCATGTAGGACATCTTCATGCCAATGAAAAAACACACAATTGCTCCGAATGCAGCTTTACGACTGCTCACAAGAGAGTCCTTAAAAGACACATTCTGGTGCATACTGGTACGTTAAACCTTTATACTCAATGTTTTTTACCTGCTGTATCTTATAATTAATAATATCTTATAATTAATCAATGTTTCTTAGGGATACTCAGGGAGATCTTTTTTTTTCCTTTCTTTTTTTTTTAAGGTGAAAAGCCACACAAATGTTCATTGTGTGAATTTAGATGCCGGGATGAAACGTATCTCTCAAAACACATGCTGACGCACTCTGAAGACAAACAGCACATGTGTTCAGAATGTGGTTATGTCACCAAATGGAAGCATTACCTAAATGTCCACATGCGCAAACACACCGGTGATCTCAGGTGCGTCTTGCCTCTGTTTGTTTGTCGGGTTTTAATTTTTCAACACTGTATAAATATCCAAAAGTACTATGCTATTAATTAAACCTATGTTTATAATCATGTTTGTAAGTTAGTATTACTTCTTTTAGTTCCCCATGAAACTCCATGATGAACTATGAAAAAATTGTTTAATTTATTATGCCATATTGCAAGAATCTGTATTATAATGCCACTTAGTGTACTGCACAATCAGTACCTATAATAATTATAAAGCAACAGTTCAACTGGGATATGTAATAGTTCAACAATACAAACATTTAAAATGTCATGAGCACTTCAAGTAAAGTGCACATTCATGAATTTTTGTAATGTAACACAGAAACACTTATATAAACTAATAATGAACAATAAATCTTATATATAGGTTTGAACATTGGAGATACTTAATGTTGTTGGAACAGGAAGCTAGATCCTACAGTATATGTGTGTCCTTTTTTAGAAGCAGTTGTTAAATTATAAAAAGATTTTAAGACATTATATCCCCAACCTATACAATAGGCTTTACTCAGTAGGCCTTGGTCCAGCATATATTACTTCAGGCACACAAAAGGAAGAGATGAGTTTGATAGCTGCTATAGCAGATAGGAAAATTCATGTAAAAATTCGCTTTCGACAACAAATTGCTTGTCTGGTTATTCGTTACAGAGCGCATTGTGTCGTATTATAATAAATATGGACACTTGTATTACATCATAAAAAATAATCAAGGAATTATTTACAGCAAATTGTTGTAGCTTTATGTGACATTATATAGTTTATAAAAAGATGAACAATGAATCTTCAATTAATCTTTATCAAATTATAAGCAAGTTATTTTACTTATTAATTTGAGTTTATTAAAAGCTTTATCCTCCTTCTTAGGTACAAATGTAACCAGTGCATGTATCGTTGTCATCGCATTGACCAGCTGAACAGCCACAAGCTCCGTCATCAAGCAAAAACCCTGATCTGTGAGGTCTGTGCTTACTCCTGCAAGAGAAAAACTGAACTTCTTAAGCACATGCAGGTCAAACATGCGATTGGCAAAGACCACCAAATTCCTCTTTTCCAATGCAAGTTCTGTCCTTACACAACAAAGTACCGTCAAGCTCTACGCAACCATGAAAATACCAAACACACCCGAACCAGGGAGTTTCGCTGTGCCCTCTGCCCCTACACCACGTTTAGCAATACTTCGCTCTTTCTGCACAAGCGGAAGGCTCATGGGTACATTCCTGGTGATGTGAAATGGTTGGAAACATATGCGGAGAAACAGAGACAAAACAGTTCTATGGATATGATTCAAGACTTTTACTCTGCTGTTGAAGAGTCCTCTGGAGGACAAGAGGATTCTTGTATTGATTCAAAAAACACTAAGCAGGAAGAGTCACAAAATATGAATAATAATGCCCAAAGTCTCAACAGCTGTGAAAAAAATGATGTGTCAGAAAATTTAAGTACTGTAGAACAGCAGGTTAGTTCTGATGCTAATGCATTTGGAGAGGAAATAAACAATGTCACTGAAGATCATCCACTTTCCCAGTTAACCTTATTAACAAACACTGCAAATGCCCACAGAGGACCTTCAGAAAACCAGGAAACCATTCCGACAGATATCCCAGTTGGTGACTCCCCAAGGTCTCATGACACATATGAAGTTTCTCAGATCCATAATGAACCTGTAAGTGTAGAAGAGGATAGTGCAGTGTCAGACTGTGACGAAGACAGTGTTATCGAAGAGCCAGCACCAAACCAAGGAAATGAGATCTTGACCGAAGAATCCCTAACCTCAGTGGCCCAACAAGAGGTTTCCTCAGAGGCTCCCTTAGCTGAGGCAGCATGTTCAGAGACTCTACTCCAGGTTATGAGGAAGCAAGACAAAGACCAAGCCAAAGCTCTGATTCTGGAGGGTCGAGTGCAAATGTTGATAGTCCAGACCCAGGACAACATCTACAGGTGTGACCGCTGCTCTTATGTGACCCGTAAGCATGCAGCCTTAGCACGTCATTGCAGATCATCCTGCCAGGTCATGAAAGCAGCACTTCAGTGCCAGGATTGTGGCTTACACTTCAAACAATTACGTTCCTTTAACACCCACCGTCTCAGAAAGTGCCATTCACTGCAAAAGAAAAAGAGACTGCTTTCTACTTCGACAGATCCATGTGTGGAGAATGTGCCAAAGTCCACAGCACATACAAGAGCAAAGACTGTCCAAGAAGAAAAAAACACACACATTCATTCTTCTCTAGCTGATTCCAAGAGCATGGCGATTCATGAATCCTATGATTACCAGGAACAGGATGGTCGATTCAGCTGCATAAAATGTTCATTTTCATGTAATAGGAAAGCTGCGATTCATCGCCACTGCACAGCCTGCTCCAAAAACACAGGTAAAAGAAACCTGACTGTAAATGAAGCAGATGAAGACCAAAGCGAGAAAGACTTGCAGCTGGATCAAGAAGTCGAAGAAAACCAAGGAGACTCAGTAGATACAATGAAGACTAAAAAACGCTTTTCCTGTTCAAACTGCCCATTTGTTTGCCAACAGAGAAGAGCATTAACAAGCCATGCGAAACGGGGCTGTTTAAAGTCTGGGGAGATCCAGTGCCAGCAATGTTCGTTTGTAGCTAGATCTGAGATATCACTGAGTCAACACAGCCTGGTTCATGGTGAAGATAAGAGCCGTAAGCATAGCAAACAAACTCAACTTTCTTGCAAGCTTTGCTGTTTCACCTGCAAGCAGGAGCGACGCATGAGTCAGCATATTGCAATAAAGCATGAGGGCGTTCGCCCATTCTGCTGTCGCTTCTGTGAATTCAGCACAGCGCGGCGTCACCGCCTAGCTGCTCACGAATCCATGCACACGGGTTTAGGCAGGCATCGATGTGATCTGTGTCATCAGACTTTTGGGACCTCTTCCAAGCTGCGGCTGCATCGCCAGCGCATTCATGACAAGCAAGCCACCCACTTTTGCTCTCTGTGTGATTACAAAGGCTACAATCCGACTGATATCAGCCGCCACACTCTCAGCTGCCACACCGGGGAACTGAGCCATAAATGCAGCCAGTGTGGTTACTCCTTCAGCTCTGAAATTGCCTTTAAACAGCATTGTAAACGAGCGCACCATACTGCCAAGAACCACTGCTGTGCTCAGTGTAGTTTCAGATGTAACAGTGACGCTGTCCTCAAAGCCCATGTGCAAAGTAAACATCCTCAAAATGAGAAACCTGCTTCATTAGAAACTGATTCTCATGCCCAGCACAGCAAGGTAGCAGTCGCCCAGCAGTGCCCAGATTGCCCTTTTACATCAGCAAAGAAGCTGTCGCTCATCCAGCACATCTTAGATGAACATGAGAGTGGACATGATGAAAGAAATATACTCAAGTGTGATATCTGTGGCTTTTCCTGCTTCCATCAGTTGGTATTTGATCAGCATGTCCGGTCACATGGAGGAACCTGTTTATTCAAGTGCACTGAATGTGACTTCTCTACTCGGAACAGACAGAAAATCACCTGGCACATTCGCATTCACACAGGAGAGAAACCATACCGCTGTGAAAAGTGCAGCTATGCCTGTGCAGATCCTTCTCGTCTGAAGGTATGAAACTCCTTTTTAACACCACAGAAGCTTGAGGCATCTCGGTACACTCTTCTTGAGGTAACCAGAAAACAATATTATTCATTTGCTGCTTTTGTTTTAGTATCACATGAGGATTCACCAGGATGAGCGCAAATATCTTTGCCCAGAATGTGGGTACAAATGCAAATGGGTTAACCAGTTGAAGTATCATATGACAAAACATTCAGGTATGTGGAATATCTTTTCATAGAATTACTTGAAAGTTTACTATGTGAAATATTGTATTATGTGTTCTGGTTAATCAGTAAAAACTACTCGTTATGTTTTTAATCCTACTTGCTGTCAAAGGATCCAAATCGTATGTATGCGAAGAATGCGAATACCGCACAAACCGTGCTGATGCTCTACGTGTCCATCGTGAAACACGCCATCGAGACACTCGCTCCTTTATCTGTGAAAAGTGTGGCAAAGCTTTTAAGACACGCTTCTTGCTCAAGACACACCAGAAGAGGCACAGTGACGAGCGGCCCTATGTCTGTTCCGAGTGCCAGCGAGGATTCCGCTGGCCAGCCGGTCTTCGGCACCACTTCCTCAGCCACACCAACCAGCTGCCCTTTTGCTGTCTTTACTGCTCCTATCGTGCCAAACAAAAGTTCCAGGTGGTAAAGCATTTACGGAGACACCATCCAGACAAGTCTGTGCAGAATGGTGTCACTAAAGACCCTAACAGCTCCAATGTCCCACTGCAAAAGGCCCGACTTGGGCCAAAAAAACAAGCGACACAGGGGGAGAGTAATGACAATGACAAATAACAAATGAAAAGTTTTACTATTTGAAGTAACAGTGTTATTAATAATACAGTGGTGTGTTTTAATTTCTACAGCGACCCTGTAGCAGTGTTGGCATGAACATTATATTGAGTCATGACCATTATTGTCACCATTATTGTGATTATTACATGCCATAAATAAACATCATTTATTTATGTAAAGTGAGTGATTCAAAATGGGAACAAAAAGAGCAACGGTCTGAGCACAACATACAAAATGCACATCTGAAGCATTCATTCCTATGCATTTGAAAGGAGAACATAAAGAAAACAGAATTGGCCAAAACTAGATTTAAAAAATCTTTACGAATTACTGTCAATAAAATGTATGGTGAAAAATATAATCCTAAACAGGATAACATATAACATATATAAAAATATATATATATATATATATATATATATATATATATATATATAATTTATATATATATAATTTATATTAATAATCTAACATTATATTTTAAAGATAATAATTGCATTTCATGGTAATAAGTTGACCTTTTTTTTATATTAAGAAACATCATTAATATTGTATAATAATAAAGTAACCATTAATATTTTTATACTAAACAAATGGTATATTTATTAAATAATCATTCTGTAGTGGCAGTATAGCTCCATTAAGAATAAACTTTTAATGATGTAATAATCTTAAAAATCATCCAAACCTGCCAACGTATTCCATTAAAGATTTATTTTGTTTTATTTTATGGTTACGGAGTTTTTGAGGCCCACTTTTTTGCGGTCTTTTTCCAATCACAAATGGAAGAGTCTGTACCACTCCACACCTCTCACTCTTATGTCTGTTTGTCTCTCTGACTCCTTTTTAAATATTCTCTTTTCCATCAAAACCAAGTAGACCACTAACTGTCCCCTGAACCTTTCCTGTGTACTTGTTTCCTTTAAAGTCCTCCTTTTCATGTTTGATAAGACGGCATGTTTATGCCTTTGTCTTGTTTTGTTTTTTCTCTCTCTCTCTGATGCTGCAGTAATTGTGACTAATGGACTTGCGTTTATCCAAAATTATATTGATATCAGAAACATATTTTCGTAGAATTCCAAAGATACAATATACTTCAAATTCAAATTTCATATTCAAATTTTATTTGTCACATACACAGTCATACACAGTACGATATGCAGTGAAATGCTTAGACAACTGCCCTGACCTTAAAAAAAGACTATTAATAAGAGAAAGACTTGAGCGAATATATTTTATTAGGTGAGAATGAAGAACAGACTGACAGTCAGACATACTGTACAGACATTGCTCAACACAAAGTTTTTAAGTAAGGTATTGGACCATCTATAAGCCTTCAGGGCAGCATCAGTGCCTACTGACACTGATTCTACTGCAACTGTACTGAAGCACTGAATGCCATTTTCCCCCTCAGTTGGTATTCTAATGGATGATGGTAACTGAGAGCACTTTTTAACATTTAACATTTTAAAATCCCCAATAATTGTTTTACTGAGTTGACATCTTACTCTGAAGGCCATCACCTATGGTTTGCATCATTTCATTCTTGTTACACCATTCATAAAGTTTTCTTTGGATGAGAGAAGATTCATCCTGGAATACGTAGCCGACTCCCATCAGGATAAAAGTGTTCAACATAGGTGATGAGTGTAAAATAATGCTGTATTGACTTTTAGTGACCATTCCTTTAAAAGGGACACCTGGAGAAAAAGGATGTCAGCAAATGCTTCCCACAATATAACGAGAGACACCGGTGTTTATAAATACACAATATGAATATTTCAGTCTTTACCTCAAGACAAGTTTAATGACGCTTAACTGCTAAATGCAACAGTTTCTTTGGTTTTGTACATTTCGCTTTATCTAAAGAGCAGCTACAGAGGGCAAAAATGGTAATGTAGTACAATTTATTAAATATATGTGAACGTGCAACCCTGAAGAGTTTATTATTGTTATTATATTTATTTGTTTTATATAAACTGCTTTCCAGTGGGTTAATGCATTTGCCATATTTTACCATACTTTGTGTATTCCAGGAAGATGCCTACGATGCCTTTTCAATTTTAATATGCACAAACAAAGATGATGGGCAAATTATAGTACCATCTTTTGATAAAAGATGTATATGACGATACCCTGAAAAAAGAAACACGAGGACCATCACTTTATTTCCTTAATTTTTATTTGATATTTAATCATGTGTAGCATATTTAGAATCTTATTGTTTTGAATAGAATTAATTATACTCACCTGGTTGAATGCAGGAGAAAGGAAGTGTGTATTGCCCTATAAAATCATTCTTGGATGTCTTGTCATGGTCTTCCACAACAAAGCGTACTAATGCCAGCTCTGGTGCATGGACCTCAAACTGTAATGTTTCATTCCAGTATGGGTTGAATCCTGTGCAAAGGAAAGATGCAGAAGGTAATTGATCTAATACAATCTCTGAGACATAAATCTAATCAAAACTTTTATAGAACTGCAGATACTTCGACAAGTATTTTCAAGCAATAACAAAACACAGCTAATGTCCTTTATGCAGTACATTTTATGGTCTTTAGATGAAATAACATCCCTTTTTTACCCATACCATTGTTCTCAATGTATTTGGTCTCCTGCTGCGTCTGGTCAAGCGGTACACCGTAGATCTCCACCCTTACCAAAGGGTCCACGATGGACCACTCTTTTTTGCTTACTTTAGGAAGCTGTTGGCCGCTTATTACCTAAAAGTAACACAGATTTTTCATATACTTTTCTTATCCAGTCAATAACATTTTCACACTAGTAAATTAGTAAGTGCTTTAGTGCCTGGATAGTAAGACTCAGAGGACAGTAATCCTCCCGATCGATGGGCCTCTCAGGGTTGAAACATTGCTCGGTTTTCCGCAAGATCTCCGGTTTCAAAACGTATCCACACTGGTTATTCTGCCGGAACATCCCGTCATTAAGATCCATCTCTAGCCCTGCTGTCTGAACATTCAACGCCACTGTGGATTAGACACATCACAACTGAATCCATAATATGATGCTCTTGTTTATGTGCAAGTTACATAAATTGGAAAATGATAAATGTTTTTGTTCCAATAAGATTTCCAACATGGAAAAGTCTTTATGATGAGGAACATAAGCTAAATTTAATGTCATTAACTTCAAGACAAAAATGGGAGAGGTCAGCATAGAACAAACTGTAAAAACATCAGATGTTATTCCACAACAATAAAAGTAATTATAAACATAAATAAAAAAAACCTGCCTGGCCAAAAAATTCACACGGTCATTGGACCAACTTTAGCTTAGATTACAGCACATTTGCCAGAATTATGTTTTGTTACAACTTTATACGACAGCACTATTTATTCCGGATTTGTATTATTCTTTTTTTGGCTTAGGTCTTGTATTGATGAGTGAAGTGTCAATCAGACTTTGCAAAAATTACTCCTTTTGCTCCCAGAACCACTCTATAACAATTTGAGTCACATGAATCATATCATTGTCATCCTGGAATATGGCCGTGCCATCAGGGAAAAATAACTGTATTGTTGTGATAACCTGATCATTCAGTATATTCAGGTGATCAGGTGACTTCATTATATTGCCACATGATGTTGAAGCAATGTGCCTTGACTCTTACTCTGGCACGCCCATCGCTCTGGAATATGGTAAATCTGGACTCATCAAATTACATGACCTTTTTCATTGTCAACTTTCAAGTCTTTTTGTCTGATTAGACTCACTAACAAGTTGGTCTTTTTTAGGGCCAGGCAGCTGTTTATAGTTCATGAAGGTGATAGTTCAGCACTACACTTTCAGTTTCAGTAATGTGTTAAGAAGTTCTTAACCTGATTACAGTGATTTCAGCAATTATGTTGGGTGTTTTTTTTTTTTGCTTGACACAGGCTACTAATCTGAAACGTAGTAAAATCTTGTGCATCTCCTGACATGGGATTTAAAGAAATTAAAAGATACTCACTGCGTCAATTAGGGTTAAAAAATAGTTGCAACTGAAACATATTAATCACAGTAGTTATTCAATTCAGTTATATATTTACACTCATTTGTTTGGCCAGGCAGTGTGTCATTTTTCAAGGAATAAAAAAAAAATCTTGGTAATGTTGGCAGTGGTATAAGATGTGGATGTGTTATTGGAAAATAATCAATGTGGCCATATTGCTGTTAAATGTAGTTCAATGTTTTATTTTATTTCTAATATTTTAGAATGAATTCATACCAATTTGGCATCCCACATTCCACATGTCATGGGGGCAATAATTTGAAGAGTCTGTCCTCAGGCCACTCGGATATACTCTGCTTAGATGCCTTATGTTGTGCTGAATGAAGTCAGCTCCTGGTGCAAACAGACAAATGTGATCACATGATTTGTGAGCTAATCGTCATCTTAGAATACATTTCAGAATACAATACTTATGTAAATGGAATATTCCAGTCTTTTTTTTTTTCTAAATTGACAAAACACTCCAGTTTTTACTTTTGCATTTTTGAGTACATTGTGTAGAGTTATGATTTTTCTTTCTATTTCTATTTTCATATCTAAAGATGAATTATAACAAATGTGGAAAACTTAAAATTGTATGAAAACGTTCTGTAGGCACTTTTAAGGCTTCAATTAGATTTCAGAGAAAATTTACTTATGGCAGATTTATTGCTTATTCAGCACACCTTGCAACTCCTGTTTCATTATTGTTTCTACATGAATTTTATATTATAATTATATTGTATTATAATTATGAATCATTTTGTAAGCATACAAAATGTTCTCATTAATAAAATTTATAGTAATTAAATTGAATTATTTTATAAATAACAAACATTCTATTTTAAAAATATAAAAGTAGCACTAAAACATTTTAATATATTTAAAAAAACTTTTTAATGAGCCTACCAGCTTCTTTAATAAGTTTGCGGGCTTTGGACTCAGAGAAGGAGGACATCTCATAAGGCTTGTTGGAGACGGATGAGTGTTCAAAGCTGTTGAAACTAACATTCTTGCAGTATATGACAAGGTCTGAAAGCTCCTTGGATAGATTTTCCTTTGATTTCTGATGAACAGCAACACAACATTTTCATGTTAAACATCATTACATTGGTGGATCAGAAGTTACATTTCTATACTAGTGAGCAGAAGGTTGTGAGTTAGGATCCTGGATTGTCAGAAACAGAAACTGCCACTACTGTCCAGATCTGTGCTTGCACTGTGTACGTCTCAGTTTGGTATAGAAATGTCCAAACAAATATGATAACATGACTATTATCTAGCGTTTGATACACCTTTAGCCATGGATTGATAATTGAAATCAAGAATTCCTTCCTTAAAGTTGTAATTATGGGGAGGTTATATTATAGTTATTCAAAGTCATAATAGGTTTTTGGACTGAAGGGTAAATTGACTAAATTGACTTATTACTTTAAACAGAGATCTCGTGGATGCTATATTCATTCATCTTAAGTAACTGATTTATCCTGGTCATGGTGGATCTGGAGAGATTTTTAATACTTTATTTTAGTTAATACTTTATTTTGCCAGAAATACACATTACTGCACAGTAAAATACTTTCTTCACGTATCCCAGCTTGGGGGGGGGGTTAGAGTGCAGGGCCAGCCACAATACAGCAGACACAAGGAAAATACCCTCCTTATACAAATATGATTTTTTGCAATATCTAAATAAAGTGTGAAAAAAAACATAAACCTTACAATGACAGTGTGCAGATTTATCTACCCTGCTCTCTGTGGCCTGATTGTCCTTGTCCACAGCTTTATCTTCATCACTCGCATCACTGCTTTCTAGATTGTCAACATCTGAGCATTCCTCCAGTTCTCCAATCTTCTTTCCTTTCAACAGGATTTTCCCCTTAAGTTCCTGAAAAAAAAAGTATAATAAAATTTATATTGTAAACCCAGAGATACTGATTGCTGGGACATTAGCACAACAAATATTTAGTTATATAAGACAGAAAACTTTTCAATGCCTGAGATCTAGTAGGCATAACTGCTATCTAGGTCAAGGTCTTTGAATTCTTAATGTTGCAGAAATCCATTATGGTACATTTGGCCTTTTTCCTTTTCAGTGGATGCCAGTGATTGTTTGATATCTGATACTGATATGATGGCCCATGAAAACCTTTGTTATCACGTTATGCAATAAACTCATGGGTGAGCCTGAAATGGGCTTTAGTACACTGTGTGGATTGTGTTCATGAAATCTGTTTTATGTTAATTCACATAACACATATTCATGGCAGAAATACTGTCACATCAACCCCAACATTAATACGTTATGTCGGACAATGCCTGGCTAAAACGTACATAAGATGTCCAACTAGTGAAAAAACACACTAGGTTACTGTGGTAAAAGATGCTGAACCCTAGCGCACCTCTGGTGATGGCAGCATACTGGGCACTTTTCCATCTACTGTAGCCTTTAGCAGCATATCACCAAGGATATTCTTTATGAGCTCAGCCATGATTGTCTGTTGTTCAATGCTGCAGTGGTTTTCAATTGACAAAATGAGTGGGTATTCTGATGCCTAAAATGTAATGGTAGATCAATACATTATCAACCAATAAAACTCATTACTCTAGCTTGTATAATTGTCAGAGCATATTCATGATTCATATTTATGAATCCCCAAATCACCTCAAAGGTGTATTTCGCCACTGTGGAGATGACATCTTTGAACAGAATCTTGGATGTGAAAGTATGTCCATGGTAAACAATGGGTTCTCCATTAGGGCCATCCCAGCAGTCCACCTCCACACAGCGACAGCCTCGTTTTAGAGCCCTATATAGAGGAAACCAGCTCTTTCAAAACAGAACTGGTGAGTTTGACTGGAATTTCATTAAACTTTTATAATGAAATTTGCCATTATGTCATTTACTACTATAACAGGAACACCTGCCCACCTGCTCATTCATGCAGTTATATGGCAATCACGTGGAAACTGCACAATGCATTGAACCGTGTAGGTACAGGTCACATAAAAGACCAAAATAAGAATGGAAGATCTTAATAATAATGATATAGTTGGAGTTATTAGATAGACTGGTTCAAGTATTTTAGAAACTTCTCTAAGATTTTCACACAATAGTCAAATTTTAGATAGAATGTTGAGGAAAAAAGATTTACTAAATGGCTGTTCTATGGTCACGTTGTTAGAGGAAATGAGGAAAAGAAAAGCTATATGATCACTCTTCAAAACAATGGTGAGCAGTAAAGCATCTCAGAATCTTGAACAAATCCTGAACAAAAAGCCATGGTAAAGGTTACTGAGATCAAATTTTTTTTTCCTGTATCTGGGTGATTCCATGCATTGCGTTGCTGCCCCATGACTGACTAAACACTTTTACACTACGTATTGAAAAAGTCATTCCCAGAGCTATTTAATCGTAATCAGCATGCAATAGTAAAGGTGTGGGTTTTACTTAATGTAAGCTTCCACACTGCTCCTCCCTTTTAGTTGGTCATCTAAAAGGTATGTGTTGTGTGATGACGAGATGAAGTAATGATTAAGAGGCTGGGTCATATCTTGATATAGGTGCTTGTGTTCTGAGTTGAAGATGGAGCATTCAGCAGATGTCAGGTACATCAGAAATCCATCAACTGACAAGACCTGGTGGAATTTAGCTTAAGAAACAAACAAACAAAAAAAAAAAAAAACGTTGAATATACTTTCAACATAAGTTTAACAAAATCAATAAGTACTTCAGCTAAATGCATTATAAAGTGTCCTGACTTAATGCATGAGAAAACATTACTGTTGACTGCTCTACACTCAGACATTAGGCAGTGCTTAGCATTATAAGTTACAGATTCTAAAAGTCTAACTGTTTCTAGATGTTTTTATAAGCACAATATATTTCTTTAGTAATTTTATATATTTTCATTCATTTACAAACCTAAAGCAAGTCATGCAAATATTAAAACTAAGATGCCCTAATGTGACACTACCAGTATTTGATGGTTCATATTGGTGGATCAACTCAAGCGCATGTTCTTGACTTCTCTCGCCTTCCAGCTGGTCCTCTCTCAGAAACTCCTCCAGGTCACAGTGGGAAAGTACCTGTCCATCACTGGAGTATTCCTGGAATAACTCTATGATTTCCTTCCTCTGTGTAAGTATCTTATAGAAGTGAAAAAATTCTTCAGCATCTAGCATGCCTGTCTGGCTCACATCGGACATCTGTGTCAAAAGGAGTAAAGGAAAGAAAAGGAAAGAGGAATATAGAAAATCATCCCTTTATGATATAACATCCTTCATAACCAAATCACAGCTGGCACTACTGTCTGAGCTGCTGTAATAAGCATAAAAAATAAATTAACACCTTTTCACCAATCAGAATCAATAACTCAACAGCACTATAGTATAAATTAAGTATTTCACTCTATATGGAAGTCTCTAATCTACCACTTTACTATTAATATTATACAAGGTTATATTCTTTATTATGCGTAATTAAATAAAAACACATTTCAATCTTTGCACATGTCCTCACCGTGAAAAGAGCATTTGCATGGAGCTCGTTCATGTCTAAGTTCATAAGCTTCAGCAGCCTTTGTACCTCCTTAAAACTTATCCTTCCATCTTTGTTTTTGTCTGCTGTCATAAACAAATCAGAGACCCATCTGAATAGAGCGGTTATTCAAGGAAAACAATTTCATCTGTCATATTCATGTTCCGATCATTCTTGATTTGGCACAGTGCAAATTCAAAATGACTGAACCTCTGCTGAACATATCAAAAAGAGTTGGACATCAGATGTATATAAAATAAAAGGATACTGGTCAAGTCTTTCACACTCATCCATGTTTTGCAGGTTTTCTATGAGCATTCGCATGCCCTGAATCCAAGCCTTAGCCTCCTCGGGTGATGAGGCAACAAGGTCCAGGTTCCTGCGGCGGCCTCGAAACACCAAGGTGAAGCAGCATTCTGGGGGAAATTCTTCCGGCGTACTGAGAAACACTTCAGACTGATGGCCCTCTCGCACTGCCTCCACATCACCCACAGAGACTGGGGGAATAATGCATTTATATTGACTCATTCGGCTAAGTAAAGTGAACCAAGCAGATCAAGATCACAAACCACACAACCATCTTCCTCAACCAACTTCCACTGCTTATAACTTGCATGCATAACTGCAGCAATGAAACATACTTTGTTCTAGGTGTTAGAAAGTTCACAGTAAAATAGTATAGTCTGAAATTACAGTCTACAGTTTACATTACAATGTGTTGTAACCAGAGATTAAATTAAGATGTAAGAGGTGGGGGCAGGGAAGGTTCCTCTTTAACACCCAACAATATAAGAATAACGCTGTCTATTATCAGTGTTACTAGATCCATTTCTCAAGCAGTGATAAGGTAAAAAGTAATAAACATATGCTAACTGATATTTGACTAAAATTAACGTATGCTAACTGATATTTGACTAAAGGTCAACTACATACATATGCATTAGTCAATATTTGTTCCATTCACAAGTTAAAAAATAAGTTAATAATATTAACATAAATTAAATGTTGTTAATTATTTGAACTTAGTGCGTTACTGACACCTATACATCATTAATTACTATTACTACTTGCTATGACAAGCCATATTTGGGCCTGGAGCCTATCCCAGGAAAGGTGGGTACACCCTGGACCGGGTGCCGATCCATTGGCATATAAACATACACACCCTCACACACTACGGGCAATTTGTGAATGCCAATTTGCCTAATCTGCATGTCTTTAGACTATGTGAGAAAACCAGAGTACCCAGAAGAAATCCGGAAATGAAAACGGAGCCTGGAGGTGCAAGGCAACAGGGCTAACCACTAAGTAATCAATGATGTTTTTTTTTTCCGCATGCATACTGATAATAGCCTTCCTGGCTGGAGTACCTACAAGTTGAATAAGAGTTTATAGCCCAGCTGGATTTGTACATGACAGTCTTGCCATCGTCCTGCAATTTGTAGTGGCGGTGTCCTTTCCACATATGAGATTTTGCTTTCCTCAGGACACTTCCAGCCTTCATGATTTCAAGATTGCCATTACTTTGAACACCTGGAAGAGTGTGGAATAAAATATGTCCATAAAGCATATTCGACAGATCATGTTACTTATATTATTGGATTAATAATATCAAAAAGGAAATATAATGAAATCTTTGGTGGGACCAACTTACAGTCTTCTTGCGGACATTCCATTTTCCAAATATGAAGTTTCTGTGGACGTTGATATATGTATAATGTAAATTCAGGAATTGATTGGGAAATGGCAAAATTAATCTACTATGATTACTGTACATGGTTGGCAGAAGGACAAAATCTTAGTTTTAACATGTGAATTACTCCTGCTTATTTATGAATTTATATTAAGTTTTCACTAACCTTCAGACTGACTACCTAACACAAAAGCATTCATGGACATGAAGACTTGTCTTCTTGTTTCATACACTACAATTCACACTTGAATCATATTGCTTGCAATAATACTCTGTCTTGGACAAAATATTACAGGAATTACATCTGATTTGTCTAGAATTAAAAACGAAACCAATGCAAGGTCCTGTCTAGTTAGTATATCAAGCACAAGAGTGCAGAGTCATAAGTTCAGGCTAAATATATCTCTTAAGACCTGGACGCTACTGTTGTGTACATTGCAATTTCTATTTCTATAGTTATTTCTGATATATAAACAGAAACCAAAAAATTTGGCAAAATAATTATACCTAACAGTTCTCATATGAGAAAGGTACATGAATATATAACAATGAAGCTGGGAGAAAATGCTGTGTCCTCATATGAGGTTCTGAATGAGGTTTTAAACTGGGAGACAAGTAATCCATTTGCAGAAGCTTTCCAGTGTGACCTAAATATTGTAAACTGACACTGAATACTGTGTCTACAGTAACCTGTAATCAAAAACTGTTCCCATGTAGACTTTCCCTAAACATCTAATGACAGACGACTGAAATTTATTGCTGATATTTTTATCCTAACAAATGGAAGTCAAAGATAAACAGCTTAAGGAAAAAACAGCAAAATCACTCACCCAATGCAAAAGCACCCTTTTATCCAGTTAGGTGTTCGTGGGTAAAAGTAAGCCAAAAACACAAAGGGAAGCCTGTCTGACTGCACACACACACACCCATACACGGAGGACTGAGAGTGCTAAGTGTTCCCAGTGACGCTTTCCTCTCTCTGCAGTCTGTTTTCATCCCTTCATCCCTCCTCCTTTCCCTTCAGACTCCATCCTCACCACTACCTCTTTCCTTTTTTTCCACTCATCACTGAGTCATCAGTTTTTCGGCCTGTAATTCAGCATGCATTACAACTGTATTACTAACCATATCTTTTTTAATGAAAGTATGCCAAGTTTTGACCTTAATGATGAAGCTTTTAATATGTACACAATGAACATACATAATACATACAGTATAATGCTGGTTGTTTACATTTATATAATTGAGGAGTTTCACTGACATCTAGTGGGAACAGAATTACAGTATAGTCATGCCATGAAAGCACAGGTGGAGAACTAAGAATTTCCAAATTACTTGTCCTGTTTTTGGTCAAGCAACCAAAATTGCCAACCTGAAGTTTAACTATGCAGTGTGCACAAGAATCTAGGCATAAAGAGAGGCGAAACAAATGGCTGAGGACAAGCATGTATCGTATACATATTTCTAATATATTATCAAAACATCCTTCTTATCTAGAACTTCTTTGCTTTAACAAAAATTAGTTTCAAGCCAGGTCATTGAAAAGAGCTGAAAAAAGGGAAAAGGGAAGGGAAATAGTAGTCATAATGGCAACTACTGTAATTCCTCCATTCCCCAACCTCTAATCTACCACTTTTCTATTGTGCATTATTTAAATAGTATAGTGCTTGATTACTATTTTGTCAATCAATGTAAATTGGGCTATTTACATTTTAAAAGGTGACAATTTTTTTTCACTATTTGTAATATACTTTGCCACTATCATTTCTCAGAATATAGCATGACGAAGGTTTTAAAAAGGTAGCACTTCATTGGGAAGGGACAATGCATGGCTGACTGCTACATCTTAGGCTTCTGGGTTTGATCCTGTGTCTTTATTTTATTCCCCACTTCTCCAAAACATGCCAGTAGGTGGAATGGCTAAGTAAATGAGTATCTGAATATATGTGTGCATGGTCTTGTGAAGTACCCACAGGAAATCCACAGAGGAAGAGGGGAACTAGCAAACTCCATGCACACAGACCGGAGGCGGGAATCAAACCTGTACCCTGGCAACAGTGCCAACACTAAGCCACCATGCTGTGATATTGAATAGTAATAGTAAGTAACAGTACCATTAATTTACTCCCTTCTTAAGTAAATTAATCAGCTAAGCCACAGGTCCACATCCCAGCTCCTGGAAAGCCTCTTTTCCTGCCTTCTTTGCTCTTGCCTATACATTTAAATTCAGAAAGAGCAGATCGTTTGGGAAGTGGTCAGGGAAAACACTAAAATAAGCAGGGTATTTAGGGCAGCATGGCTTAGAGGTTAGCACTGTCGTCTTGCACCTCCATGGTCCGGGTTCGATTCCCGCCTTGGGTCTGTGTGTGCAGAGAGTTTGCATGTTCTCCCTGTGCTTGGTGGGTATCCTCTGGGTACTCCAGTTTCCTTTCACAGTCAAAAAAAATGCAGATTGGCCCAAAGTGTGTGCATGAGCACGTGAGTTTGGTTATGTGTGTGTGCCCTCCGATGGACTGGATTGGCACCATATTCAGCCCTCCTGTGACCTTGTATACAGGATATAGTGCTATAGAAGGTGAGTGAGTGAGTTGGGGGTCTATGACCACAGGTAGGAACACATGACCTTGAAAATTAAAAAGAAAACCCTTCAAAAAACGAGCAAAGTAAATTAACCACTAGTGTAAGTATGTAATAAGTGAAATCTCGCGTGACTAGGGGCGCGTTTTCTCGCCGCCTATTTCCGGTGTGAATTTTCACATTCCCGCCATTACTCCAACAACAACATAACGCTGGGCCGTCGCGTGCCGGCGGAATTTGGTGCACGGCACATAACGAGACGTTTTTAGGAGAGTTATTCGGGCTTCCCTCCCCCTTTTTAAATAAGAATTTCCCCAGTTTCTTTTACACCTGGAAGAAGGTATGGAATTTTTTTTATGGCAAAGAACCGGCACCGTTTTCATCACTCGAATTACTAGCAGGCAGATGCAGCACGATTGAATCAGTTAGCTCGAAGCTAACTTCGCTGTCTTCTCTATGGACTTAGCGAGGGCGCTAATGCTAACTGCTAACAGCTAGGCGTTCTTTCATCTGGGGGTTAAGTTCTGTTTCTGGAACATTATCACTTCTTACTTGCTTTATTTGTCAGGGATGAGGCTTGTTAGTTATTTTGGTGGACTTAATACGGATAAGGTTAATTTCTCACTGGTTGCTTGAGTAGCGTTGGCTTTAAAGAAAAGAAACCTTCCACAGTAAAATATTATTCGAAGCCTGTGTGTGTCTAGCAGCAGATGTGTGCTTGAAAGTGTGGAGTTAGCAAGCCAGTTAGTTGTTTGTCTACAGAATCATTTATTGTATGTTTTTAGATCAGTTATTTTAGATAAGTCATTTTGAAAAGAAAAAGCTACAGGAAACAGTGTTTGCCTCAGTTTGATACTGGGAAACTCTAAAACACAAGTTTGTGTGTACACATTTTATAGTTTTGTTTATACACAAATACTTTTATTATAACATCATAATATGCTCCACTGGTTTAATTAAAGCAGCGCAGTGTAATTTTTGTGAATGGCGTCTGAATGTTAGGCACAGTTGAGCAACTTGATGAATGCAGAAAAGCATTTATGTATTGGTTTTCAACTGTATTGACATGTTGGTTCACACCGAGTTAGAGTGCACTTACTAGGCACATTGGCTCAAACTCCTTTAAGTCGACATGTCACCACTGGACCTCACGATCTTTGTAACTTGAGTTTTTTGCCTCTGTTTTTAAGAGTATTTTTATTTTTTTTGCTTGGTCAAAGGGACACTGGACTCATCTGTTCATCCTCAAAGCCCTGTCTGCTTGCCACACTAATGGCTGTTGCATTGCCGAAGCTGAGCAGTGGTTGCGCTGTCCGTATCCGCTTCACCAGCCTGGATGTGGGCACGACCAAATGGAGAGAGGGAGTGTTTGAGGTCCATGAGAGGGACAACAAAAGCAATCTGGTGTTGAAGTTTAACAGTGGTGGAGCACCAAAATATTTCCAGGTACCAATTTTGGATGGTAATGTTGCTTATTAGACTACCATGAATTTAAGAATTTCCATTGGGATCAGTGAAGTGTCTATCTCCATCAGTTTGTCCATCTTTAATAAACTGACCGGTTTGTTGTTGTCTTTACAGTTGAACCACAATGTGAAGAATGTTGTTTTGGGGCCTATCCACAGTCAAAACCGCTTGTCGCTCACGCTGAAGGATTCGAGTGTTGTCATTTTGGAAAAATTGCCCATCACGGTCGCAAAAAAACTGAAGGAATATCTAGAGGTGATTAAGCAAGGGAAGCAAACAGGTGTGTATAAATATCTGAGGCATAGTTTTATTTGCCTTTGAATTGAGGACACTGTTAGAGAATTTATCAGTGTAATGTATTTATTCGTTTAGCTTTTAAGACGAATCAGGGAAGTGCCAGTTTTGGATTAGTTCTTGGGAACCGCTCCACACAAAACGACCCAGGTTTATCCTCGTCAGAAAAGCAGGTAGCACTTGTTTACTGAATGTTTTTGAGACATTGCATGTATATTATTACCTGCTCATTTATCTCACTTTTTATATTTTGTGTGTGAAGATGACCCCACGCAGGTCGAGTTTGGACAACAGAGAAGAGAGCACACCACGAAAGCCCCTTGGGAGTCCAAGCAGAGTTACATCAACACCTGTACGCAGTGGACTATCAGAGAACAGGTATGTAGTTTTCTTTGTGTGGTTTCCAGTGCAAGAGTGTGCATGTGCTATGTAAAAGGTTTTGTACAGAGCAAACGTTGTCCAAGATAAAAATGACCATGCAAAACATTGTTTATATTGTTTCGAGCAAGTGAATTGGTTGATGCAGTTGACCAATCTGCAGGTGAATAATAAAACCCCACATGTCCTCCCTGCTTGGCTTATAAAGAGCCCATCATCCCGCTTGATGATTGCATTTGCTATGAGTATCGCAGAAACAGTACATTTAACAGGTATAAAATTAATTAGCATCGTCAACCATGGGTGGTGCTAATGATTTTCTTTTGCTGACGCTATGGGGTTGCTTGGGGTTTTTGTGAGGGTGCTCTGACATTTAATGTGTCGGTTGCCACACTTTAATTTCTATTGTCGAAACCTGATGTACAAAGTACTTGCTCTGACAGTTGTAATGCTGTTCTGTGTCAAACAGGCATGATATTCAGCTCATAGAATATAGATGCAAGGTTCACAGCACAACCCATGTAAACACCCCAGTGAATAACATTTCACACAATTGTACCCCAGCTATGGCTTGCACGCAATAAGTCTGGTTTGTAAAGTAGCTAAGATACAGTGAGAGTACCCGTTGAAGCATAAAATTGAAATGGTCTTAATCAAAGCATTAAAATGGTCTCGGCCAAAATGTATTTGATAATATAGTCAAAAAAAACATCATTTCAATTGGTGTGTATACATGTTCAAATTGTATTATTGGTGCCTACTATCTAGTATGCAATACCTTGGGGGGAAAAAAAATTCAAAAGGATTTAAACTGTGGATTTGTCATTGTGCACAATGATCTGGTTGGAAATCAGTCCCAATCTGGCCCTACTAAGGCCATGTCCACACGTAGCCGAGTATTTTTAAAAACTTAGAGTTTTTCTTCTTCGTTTTTAAAAATAACTCTGTCCACATGACCTAGGCTTTAAAAATATCTTTGTCCACATGAAAACGCAAAACGCTCTGTTGAGCGCTTTTAGGAGCCTCCCTCATCAACAGGGTGCCAATCAGACGCCTAGACAAAACGTCATTACCTGTTGCGCTTTGTACAAGTCCAACCAGGTCTCGTCCGAAACCGCTGTCGCTGTCTGTGTGTCGACAGAGTTTTGTACAGTATGAAGCAGCAGTGAGCTTGGTAGTACATTCAGGCACCTCTGTTCATTAACGTAATGTGTCAGTAACTGCGCATGTATGTACAGGCATGTAAAAAGTCCAGTACACAACGTTAACACAGTCACTAGTTTATTGTACGTACGTCCACCACTGCACAAAATATCCTCATAAACAAAGCTGACATCAAATCATGAAGACTAGCACACAGACAATTACATCATCGGCACAAGGTGATGTTACAGCAATCCGAAATCTCAGTTTCCCCTGTCCACACAACACCACCGAAAACGGAGTTTTGGAAAATCTTCACTTTGGCCGGAGTTTTCCAAAAGCTCTGTTTTCAACGGCCAAAACGGCATTTGTGTGTGGACGAAAGGTGGAAACCGCAGAGGAAAATCTGTTTTTAAAAATACCCGACTACGTGTGGACATGGCTTAACAGTGATATTCTATTCGGATTCAAGGAAAGGTCTGCAAGACCAAGCAGAAAGAAAAAAAAAACCTGCTAAAACTGCCAGTATATTTGGGTGAGAAGTTTGGTTAAAATCCTTGTATAACACACAGAACCTACAGGAAGGCTTAGCTTACAAAAGTGGTGGTACATTACTGAGCCATGCAGAGTTGCTTCCACAAAAATGATCTGTGTTCAAGACTCATCAGAAGTGACTTTATTATCAAAGCTGTCATATAGATGAGTCAAATGGCATTTTGGAAGGCATTTGGCCAGTCACCACTATGTTTTGAGAAAAATATTTGCTGCAACAACCCCCGCCCTCCAATTCCAGCTGTTAAGCACGGGATGGATTTGTTAAGATTTGCCAGCCATTGACAATGACAGTATTGCACAGCTACATAGAAGAACAAATTCCAGTAAATATCAACACATTCTGTAAATAAATATGGTGCAGTCAATATAGAAACTGAAGCTGAAAAAGGAATGGCTTCTGTAAAAGAACTTTCACTGAAGGATATCTCAAAGTCCACCATGAACTACTTTAAGAAACGCACTAAAGTGTTTTTAATGACCCTCATATTCTCCTTTTGTGAATATTACTGAATGTATAGAGCTGTGCATTTAAAAAGTGCAGAAAAGTGGGTGATGCATCATTCAGCAAGCTGTTAAGTCTGTCAAAGGTGGTGTTGGTATGTAACAGGCTTAGGCTTTTGATAGAAAAAACTCTGTGGCTTATGTAAAATTATGTAAGTTAGTGCATAACCGTATATCAATATTTGCAAAAAAGGGTGTATTAAAAATTATATAGCTTTCTTCATGTCGAAGAGTAACCAAAAGGTGTAAGCCAGGGTGCACAAATGTTGCATGTAACTGTTCTTGTATTCCTTTCCAGCTGGCTGTAGCATTGTCACGATTGAAATTTGCAGTTTGTGGATGAATAGAATGAATTCTTTTCTGTCCAAAATTATTCTATATTTTGTCAGTGAAATAACTTAAGGTTTAGAAAATGTAGAAAACTTTCTTTTCTTTTCTTTTCTTTTACTCTTGAGGAAGGGTTCCACCTCTGTAGCCGCTCCGTTGTCGAACACCTGTTACGAAATTGTTTCTTTTAGTGATGAAAGAGGATGAAGTCGTTGGGGAGTAGAGGGAATGAGGCAGAATTTAGTACCCCACGTTACCCGCAAAGTGAATTGGCTGTCGCGTTGTCATGAAGCCATACATTTTTTTTTTTCAATCTTTTTGGTTTTGACCCTCTTAGACCCTCGTTTTGTCAAAGTCTGCATACTTGTCATGCATCATATCTACAGTATTTGACAACTTTCAGTTGTAGAGAATTTGATGTCTGATTTGAATAAGATGGTCTAAAATGCAGACTGGACATGAACTTCTTTAATTATTGTAATTCACTTTTGAACAAAGGGGTGATGCATTTTTATGCACTCTGCTAGTTTAACTGAATAAAAAAAACTTTCTGCAGAATTTTTAAATGTACATTTAACAAATGTAAATACATTTTATTTATATATTGTTTATTGATTTATTTTCTGGAAAGTGTGTTGTAACAGCTATCTTAATACTCGTACAATAAAAATGGCCAGGTTATCCTTCGTCTTTAGAATGGAGCCTTCCTGAACACGAAAGTAAATTAGTTTTTTTTTCCCTCCCTATTGCCTGTTCGATTTTGATGCTAGCAGTGTTTGCTGTATAAAATGATTACGTTAAAGGAATCTTTATTTGTACACACTACTAGCCTTTGACAAAATGAATAAATATTTTTTCCCTTTCAGGAGCGAGAAAAGGAAACGGTTGATGAACTCTGATACTGATTTAACAGAGGACTACCCCAAAGAGAATGACTCCTCTAGGTATTGTTTTCAAATTAGAAAATTCACTGTTGCTCAAATTTGAGTATGTTTTAGATTTTTAGTTAATTTAATTTGTAGTGCTTGATGTACATCTCATGCGACAGCTTTTGTTGACTTATCCACAAGTATAAACTGGTATTACATTAATCATGGCACACAAGTCTGATTAGTTTTCTCTTTTCAGCAACAATAAGGCCATTTCAGACGCCTCCAGGAAGTTTCTGCTCAGTTGCAAAGACAAACTGAAGCAGTCTGAGGAGAATAGGACTTCAGGTTTGTGCTTGTTCATATTTCGGTCATTGTAGGTCTCTGTCTGTTTTGGTAACCTTTGTTTCTTCTTTGTGATGTTTGTTCCTAAAACAGCTCCTCTTGGCTCTGCACCACTTCAACCATCATCCTTTTATGGCAGCAGAACAGGAACTAAAGATTACACACAAACACATTCCCTACTGGACAGGTAAATAGTATTACACTTTTTAATAAAATATTTGGTGTCACATATATTATCACATCTAATGTTTACAGTTCAGAGTGTTATTGGGTTGGATAGTATATTCTGGCCACATTTAAGCATAAACTGTCCTTTTCTAAAGGCCTGCCAGCACAAACCAGTCACCTGCGGCTAAAAGAAGTCTGGTGCTGCCTAATCACTCCACTCCCTTTAAGAAGGTCCGCTCGTCTCTTGATTATGGTGGATGGAACAAGCTGAGACCCTCTTCTCTTACTCAACCTCAGCCACCTTTGCAAGGGTAAGTCTCCCTTAGCTTCCTTATTCCGGCAATATCTTGAGCTCTAGTTGCGCTTTTTAAAATTTTTTTTTACTTATTTGCAATTCTGTCAACTTTAGATTTTCCAACCTGGGAAACACATGTTACATGAACGCTATACTGCAGTCACTATTCAGCCTGCCATCTTTTTCAAATGATCTTCTAAAACAGGGGATTCAGTGGAAGCGGGTCCCTATGAATGCTCTTCTGAGGTACGGTTGTATTGTACCTTTTTGTGGATATTTTATGGCTGCCATGGACATCCTGTATTATAATAGTTTGTGTTCTCTTCCTTAGGCGCTTTGCTCACCTCCTTTTGAAAAAAGACATTTCATCTCCAGAGGTAAAGAAAGACTTGCTGAGAAGGGTGAAGAATGCCATTTCCTCAACCGCTGAACGCTTTTCTGGGTACATGCAAAATGTAAGATTTTTTTTTGTTTGCTAGTTTTGACATTGCTCCCTGCCACACAGCAAAAATAAAAAATAAAAATCAGAAATGGCTTGAAAAATGTGACAGAATTCAGGATTTTTACCTGGCCTCTAGATTTTCCATATCCCTCACATCTTATAGGAATATATACATCAATAAGACTATGATCATTTTGAGGGTATCTTGTGCACAGCGCTTTATTTTTAGCAATATTTAGATCTAGACTCTGACTGAACAATGATCTTCAGAACATTCTTAAACCATTTCTTTAAATTGGACTAACAGAGGTCTGTAGGTTTTATGCTGAAACAGCTTTGTAGCTGGAGCCGTCAGTGACTCCCTATATCTAGACTAGAGCTCCAGTCTCAGCTGAAAAAAACAGCCCCACATCATGATGCTGACACCACCATGCTTCATTATTAGGGTGTTATTTGGGTGATGTCAGCTGTTTATTTATTTTTTACCACCAAGTAGAATTTTGCATGCAACATGTGCAATAGTTTAATCTAATGAAGTAAATGTACTATTCCTGCTGAGGTTTAAAATAAAATGTATATATACTCATGAATGTATACAAAAGTCAATAGGCCGTATATTTGTAAATTTGAAGTGCATATTCAAAGGTGATGTTTAACAAAAGATAAACAAAAATGTCGGTTTCATTCATTCTTAAGATTAATTTTACAATTAATTTAGGAAAAGTAGACGAGAGTATGACTTGCATTAATGAGTTAATCCTTTGCTTCCAGGATGCCCATGAGTTTCTGAGCCAGTGTTTAGATCAGCTAAAAGAAGATGTGGAGAAGATTAATAAGAGCTGGAGGAGCGATTCATCAGCCTGGGATGAGCCCCAGAGCACACGACTTGCTGAGGAAATGGATACGTCACGCATATACACATGTCCTGTTACTGTGAACATGGAGTTTGAAGTGCAACACACAATCACTTGCAAAAGGTGGGACGTTTTTGTGTTTAAGAGCTCATTTAATTGTCTTTTTTTATCTTGTGTAGCATCTAAACAAAATTAGAAGAAATTTGAGTCAAGCCATGATGAAAACTACAAAGAACAAAACTACAAACATACAAATACAAAATTGATAATAGTTGGTTCAATAAAGCTTTTTGCCATTTTTGCATCTTTTCTGCTACTTGAAGATTGATGACTTAATTTTTTTTCCTGTGCAGCGCCTACACTTTGTGTATATAGCATTTTAAAAGAGAGTAAATCAACTGGCAGTTGATGATGGAAATAGTCTGTGTTCAATTAATGTGTACTTTTAAGTCTGACACTTGAGTGTGTCTTGTTCAATTCCAAAGCAAAACTGTGAACTGGAATAATTGTTTGTTTTCGATCAACATGCAATCTAGCTGTGGGGAGGTGATAACAAAACGTGAGCAGTTCAATGACCTGTCGATTGACCTGCCTCGTAAAAAGAAAACCCTTCCTCTAAGATCCATCCAGGATTCACTGGATCTTTTCTTCAGGGTATGTTAATGTGCAGTCACTTGCATTTATAGGATTTACAAGACTTTTTTTACATCTTATTTTTCATATCAAATGATTAGATAATGTTAGTGTTTTGGTATTTATCTTAGACTTTTTGTATTCTGGCCGTTTGTATTAGATGGAGGAAATTGAATATTCATGTGAGAAATGTAACGGCAAATCTGCAAGTGTCGCGCATAAATTTAGCAGACTTCCCAGGTAAACTAGAACCATATTTTCAGTCCACATAGCCATTTTAAGGTGATATTTTAAGTGCTGCTTGAAATACAAAGCTTTAAGATGTCTTCATATTCTCTTTCTCAGGGTGCTGATTCTTCATCTGAAACGGTACAGTTACAACACGCAGCTGTCTCTAAACAGCAAGCTGGGGCAGCAGGTCCTAATTCCAAAGTACCTCACACTTCTCTCCCACTGCACTGAGAACACGCGACCCCCTCTCAACCTCGGCTGGAGAGTCCAAACTGCCCTGTGAGAGTCCAGTCATCACATAGTTCAATAATTACCAATATACTATCTGGTAGCCAGGTGGCATATTTCGAAACTTGACTGAAAGAAAACACCTGCAGTGCAAGCTTTGAATTATGAGTGTTAGAATTACTATTTTAGGTTCTTGTACTTGTTACTTGAGATTAATTTTATAAAAAATTTTATACAGGTCTAGAACACTGAAAACATCACAATCTGTGAACAACCCAATGCTGCGGTGAGGCAACAAACCTGGTATTTTTCCTTTTGCATAATGCTTGAAAGTTAAATCTTAAAGTTAAAACAATTATCTTGTTTTCACAGGAAAGGTTCAGTGAAGTATGATAACACTAGCAGCATCATATGTGACTCTGACAGTGAAGAGGAATCGATGAGGAAAGTCAGCCGCAAACATCGTCTGAGTGAATGCTTCACAGATGATGACAGGACGGAGGAGGTAGCCAAATGTGTAAACCTTTACATTCAAGTAAATTATGTGGATAGATGCTTGTAGGTCATTGATTTGATGCATATGATATAATTATTTCTTTTTGGCTGTGTAGAAACTAACTTGTTCCAAAGTGTCTTGGTTTTATTGTGATTATAAAAGCTGTGTTGATGTCTAGGTTCAGCAGAGTAGTCACATGGATCAATCAGAATTCACAGGCATGAATGATGATGAAATGCTGGCTGCGGTTCTTGAGTTGAGTCGTCATGATGCTGGCCCCAACATTGATGAACCAACTAGCAGCCCTGACACAGGGCTTGGTGACACAGATGCTCAGGAGCTCACACAGCATTTGGAGCTTTTGGAAGGAGACAAAGCATCTGGAGGTACAGAATGTGTAATGTGCAAGTTTATTGCCAAAAGTAATGTGTTGATTTAATTGTACTGTGTAAGGATGCATACACTGTCTGGCCACAAAAAGTTGCTATTTTAGAAGAGTCAAATTATTGGCCTGCATTAAGGAAAGAAATCAACTAAGGAGTTCTTGGAACTGGGTTAAGAAATATGTTTTGAAAAAAAATATATGAATAAACTGTTAAAATTAATAAAATGTTTTACCCATAGAAAATGAAAAACTAAAATAAAAAATAATAGTTGCTATAAAACTAGCTAAAATAAGAAAAAAAAATGACACAACCTTTCACAGAATTTAATGCTGCGCTTTTCATAACACCGGGATCTGAGTGCATAAATTCTTTGATTGAGATGAAAACGCAATTTGTTTTTTGTTTTATGTTTGACACTTGCAATGGCAAAAGAAAAAAAATGGTAATAGAGAACCGAAAAGTTTTGGTTAGGGTAGATGGTTGGACTAAAAACATTTAAAATCTGCCTTAAAAAATTTTTTTTTTAACCATGCTCCCACAAACTAACCTCATCGTGCTGTGCTAGATTGCCTCACATTGATCATCCACACATTGATGTGTTACATAAAGTATGTTAGTATATATTTATATGTATACCTTTCATGTTTATTAGATTGTTACACACAGCACTAGTCTCTGACAACTTTTATCTTTAACTGAAATTACTAAAACAAACTATAATGAACTAAAACGAAATAGAAATGAGTCACTTAAATAAAAACTAAACTGAAACACCACTAAATTCAGGCTTGATCCAAAAAAGAAGAAGAAAACCTAATTTGAAACTTTGGTTCATTTGGACCCTATCCCAGAGTGGATAGGCCATCAGGATAAGAAGGGAGGTGCATGAAGCAATGTACAGATAATGCGTAGTCACTGTACAAGCCCTAGGAGGCAGTGTTATTATATGGGGCTGCTTGAGTTGGTCAGATCTAGGCTCAGCAGTTTAATGTGACAATAAAATAGACAGCTGATGACCTGAATTTACTGCATGACCAGTGTCACATTGATGGGGTTTGTCTTCTTTGACATGGGCATATTCCAGGACTCGTATTGGGAAAAGAGGTTCTGGGAGCATGAGGAATCGTTTTCACACATGAACTGGCCACCTGACTGAATGAAATCTTAGTGTATGCAACCTCTTTTTTTCGGCCAGGCAAAAAAGGTTCTACCTTACAACTCAATGTTGTACATAAAAACACTTACAATAGAACCTTGGATTACGAGCATAATTCGCTCAGGAAGTGGGCTCATATTCCAAAAACACTCGTAAACAAAATAGACTTTTCCCATAAGAAATAATGAAAACTCAAATTATTCATTCTACAGCTCAAAACAATAAATACATAAAAATAATTAATACAACATATAAAGTAAAAATAAATCCAGACAGAGAAGTCTTCGCACAGGCGGTGTGTGTGTGTGTGTGTGTGTGTGTGTGTGTGTGTGTGTGTGTGTGTGTGTGTGTGTGTGTGGAATTAGCCCCTCGTCTTAAACGGTAAAACTCCTTCTCCCTCCCCCCCACTTTGCTTTTTAAGTTTCACAACTAACATACACAATGCAAACACTGTTTTAACGGGGGGAAAAAAAAGAATTCTCTCTAATGATACTCGCGTGAGCATGCTAACGGAATCACTGCTGTAAAGTAAAAAATAAAAAAAAACAAGGCGCTTGTGCAGCCGGGGAGATCTGTGTGTGTGTCGGTGTCAAATTATGCACACGCGCGCACACACAGAAAAGAGAGGGAGATGTTGATTATATCAGTAAGAAATGAGCACCAAGACGCAGCAGGGGAGATGATTACCCATAATTCCCGCAGCGCAAGAGAGAAAAATCATTGGCTCAGGTGTGATCACTTGCTGCTCTGTGTCAAAATAAGAGTCGCATGCGTGATACACGATACTCGGCACTCGTAAACTAATACTTGCTCAGTTTCCGATTAAAAATCTTGGCTCGGTTTGCGGAACGCTCGTAAACCACGTTACTCGCAATCCAAGGTTCCACTGTATATGCATTTGTGATTGTTTACCTTAGACATGCTGGGCTCTTTGGACCTGACCATGGATGATAACAAAGAGAACCAGACTCCAGATGGTGGCCAGGTTGAGCTAGATTGGGCGCAGCAGTACAGTTTGGATCAAGAGCGTGAGGAGCAGGAGTTACAGCAGGCACTTGCTCAGAGTCTGCAGGAACATGTATGTCTTTTACCCTTTTCACACGTTTGACTTGTCACTTATGTGGGTCTTTTCTGTTTGTTGTTTGGGACAAGTAGCAAGCTACTTATCTGTTGCATGCACAGGAGGCAAGGGAGATGAGGGAGGATGACGAGCTGAAGAGAGCAACAGAGCTCAGTTTGCAAGGTAGAGAAGTACTGAATAAATATCCTGTTTGCCAAGATGGTTTGCCTGCATTCACTGTTTAGCATTATTTATCTGGTATTTTGTTTTACCCAGAGTTCAACAACTCTCTTCCTGATCTTTTGTGCTCTGATGATGACTCTGGAAATGAGGATGCTCTAGAAATGGAGTACAGTGAAGCAGAGGCTGAGGAGTTGAAGAGAAATGCAGAAGTATGTGCTCACTAGTGACGGATCACATTTCTCTCCTGCTTCAACAAAGTGCATATATATTTTTTCAATTCTAAGTGTTTTAAATGACTCAAAATGTGTTTCCTGCAGAATGGAGAGCTTGCCAACTCCTTCAGGCTCATCAGCGTGGTCAGTCACATTGGCACCAGCTCATCATCGGGTATGAACAATGTGCAATTTGTTTACTATATTAGTGTGCAGCTAGTAATGTTGTTACTATTCTAGTATGCTATAAATTTAGATCTCATAGTCTAATATTAGCAATCCTAATATGATTTTACATGTAACCCCTCAAAGCCTTTGCAATGAAGATTTCTTCTGAGCATCGCTAAAATGCTTTTACATCTGTTGTTCAGGTCACTACATAAGTGATGTGTATGACATGAAGAAGCAGTCCTGGCTAACCTACAATGATTTAGATGTGTCCCGTACACAGGAGTCCACTGTTCAACGAGACAGAGACAGGAGTGGATACATATTCTTCTACATGCACAAGTAAGGCTTTGCTTAAACATCCATTATTACTAAAGACTAATTTCAAAGTCACTTTTAAAAAATTCACTTTAAGACTCCACTTGGGATGCAACTTCTGTTCAAACACCATCCATGTCACACCCCGAAAGTCCCTTTTATGTTATTTATGTTGACATATCGGGCTGCAACTCATTATTTAAGTAATTGATTCATGTTTTACACATTGAAATGATTAATCAATTAATTGAATTACAACTCTCACAATTACTCAATAGCTTTTACTTGGCTATCACCTTTAAATTTAGCTTGAGGTTGTTTTTATGCATGTGGCAACAGGCTTTATTAAAAGCTTCTTTTCAATTAACTTTACTGATTTAAACAAAACCTAAAACCAAGGAAAAGCAAAGTAGAAGCAATAATTAAATCTTAAAAATGACTGATGTTAATTATGCAAGTTGCAATGTTAAGAAAACTGTTAAGTCTGTGGTAAACATTGGGGTCAAGTGGATGGCCGGAGAGTGAGGTAAGATGAATGTTTTTATTTGTGTGAGAATTAAATAAGTCGATAAATGTTGTTTATCTGGGATTTCCAGTTCATGAATATTTGTCAGATGCTAAATAATTTATTTTCTTAAGTTGCTTGTGGTCTTGCATATTTTTTTGTGTGTGCCATGATTATCATTGTATTGTGTTCAGGAACGTGTTCGAGGAGTTGTCAGAGATGGAGAAGGCAGGAGGAAGCACTGACGCTAGCCGCACAGTCCTGCAACCTTTATAAATAGCTTTGTACATCAGACGTCAACTGGAGTCCTGCGCTTTTCCGATGAACGGATAAGCTTAGCCCAGGGTGGAAATGACACCTCCGTCCAATACTACTGATCACCCCACACACACTCACACCCACCCATCCCTCTTTCAGGCACTTTCTCCTATTTTTCTGTTTTTCTTTCTGTCCGACTGTCGCTGTTTCTAGAAGTGTCTGATATTAATGTTTAAGTCCATGTACATATAAAGCTTTATGGCAAAAGGTAAAGTAAATAAAATGAAGACACTGAAAGCATTTTGAGTTGCTGAAAGGTATTATTTTCAGCCTCAAATCATATAATGTTTTTCTTAGTTATTTCCTGAATATTGCCTTTAATAAAGTCCCTGAGTGGAGAAGGAGACTTCATGCATTAAATTCAGATCATATGTCTGAGGGTCAGGAAGTGTTTGCCCCTTTTGAATGGCTTCTTTCACATTTTCCAAAATTCTTTATTGAATCTATTGAATATAAAGATTTATTCTTGTATGTTTGAGTGACGTTGGGTGTCTGTTTCATGTTTTATATGCAGCTGGAAATGTGGTGCAATATTTACGTTGCCTGTTGGCTTTTATATGTCTGTCCTACAGCGATGAGTGGGAAGGGGAGTTCCAGTTTCTATTCACAGCTATACTGATGACTGTTTATTGCTATTTTAATCCTATTTTATAAATACAATTTAACAAGTTAAATGACTGTAGATTGTCTTTTTTTCCTTTTGAAAAGACTTATAGAGGCATCTTTAAGACCCTCTATTTTTTTTCTTCCTATTTTACATAGAGCTTTATGTTGTGGATGTTGCACAGCCATTTTGTGTAGGATCATTTTCCTCAGAAAAAAAGATCGAAACAATGCCTATACCATTAAGCTATTCATGTGAAGTCAGAACATATGAATATTTATTTCATGACCTTATAACTTACACAAGTCCTTGTCTCTGCTTATATTGTCTTCTGTTTTACCATGTTCAGTAACTTTATCTCCAGAACATGTACTTAAGCTTTCTGTTACCTTATGTGTCAAGGTGTTCTGCATATTAACAATAGCGACCTCCATCATTTTAAGGTACAGTTCTCATAGAAACCGTGATATAAACTTTAGTTGCAAAATGTCCAGTCATTGGTTTCATAAAGACCTTTTTAAAAATAAAATGTATTTATCAAAGAGACATGATTGTTTCAGTGTTAACTAATGAGACGAACATAGCAAGTTGGATAGAGGGGATTGTCTTTTTTTTTTTTTTTGCTTTCAAAGTCCAGTGTTCCTCAAAGCAAACTTTCCAGTGTCACTGGTCTTCTGCAGATCTCTTTGTCAGAGGCTCAAGATGACTGCCGGTTAGTCTGTTGAACTCGCACAGGATGTAATTTTCTTTTTGAAACATCTGTCCATAGAAAAAAAAAATTAACACGAATAATCAAACTTGTCAGACTCATTTCTTGAGTTACAGAATATGTAGCACCAGTTGTCCTATTTCTCAGTGTGATGAATTACTTCTAACCTGCCTTTTAGTACGCCATGTATATTATAGTATATCCATGTATACTACAATACTGTTAAATTCTCAATTCTAACAGTAGCTCCGTGTCTGTTTGCAAGGCTAATAACTTTTGTGTGTATTAATAAGCTCATACAAAAGCTAATAACAATGCTCATATAAATAAGTATTGTTATTTAATTAAAAAATGCAGGTAACTGGTATGACAGTTCTGTAGGTAGATAAATATTTGAGCCTCTAATGGCACCCTCTTGGTAACTTTAAAAAAAATTATTGGTATTATTTTAACCATGAAAACTGACTTTTTTGTTCTTGTTAACTTAGACCACGGTTGGTGAGAGACCGACTCATTCAGATCAAGGGTAGATTGACTGGTAAGCAGGGACAAGCTCTCTTCTCACTGTAAGGGCTAAAGTTTTTAGATGAGACATTTAGGTATTGGTTCCCCCCATCCAGTGTGTGATCAGTACTACATTGAAATTGATTGCAATTGTTTGGATTGTCCATGGTAATGCATTACATTCTTCTATCATTATTATCCTGTAACATAATGTAACATTTATGTAGTCATTATAGATTATACGTTTACATTGAGGAAAGACTTTATGCTGAAATTTTCTCAGAAACGATCTACAAAATCGTAGACTAAAAAGTTAGTCCTGTGCAATCCGTAAACATCTTATGCTTTATCTGGACGAGTTATCATTATGTGCGTCATTGACAGCGGCACGGTGACTTAATGGTTAGGACTGTCGCCTTGCACCTCCAGGGCCCGGGTTTGATTCCCGCCTCGGGACTGTGTGCATGGTGGTTTTCCCTCATTGTACTCTGGTTTCCTCCCACAGTCCAAAGACATGCAGATTAGAGTAACTGGCATTCCCAAATTGCCTGTAGTGTATGAAGGAGTGTGTGTATGTGTGTACCCCGTCTGGTGCCCCAAGTCCTCTAAATGACCCTGTCTACAGGATAAACTAATATACATGATGAGTGTCTCTCTGATGTAATTACCTCATCCCACTCCTCCTCTGTCTCATGTCTGTACCCGAGCAAGTGACAGATTCCATGTGCAGCTACCACCTGTTGGACAACAGTAGACAAGGTGTGTTATAAACAGTCTTAGTTATCTTTTACTATAAGATAATGCTGAATGTACTTACTGTGAGAGTCCCGTTAAAATCCCAGGATCTTTCTTGACATTGGTGCATTATGTATTCTACTCCAAGGAAAATATCTCCCAGGTTATACTCATCTCTGTGAAGGGCGCATGGGAGCCTCCCTGGCCTTAGGTCCTTGGGAATAGAACCATTATTTACGTATTATTAATTATTTATTAAATTATCTTTTTATTTATTTAGGGAGGCTTTACCTCACCTCATAAATGGGGAATGAGAGCACATCTGTAGGCGTGTTCTTTTTCCTGTAGATGTTGTTAATGTGCTGGATCTTGCGGTTGTTCACACACACAATGCCCAGGTCGAATCTCTGGACACCCAAAATGCGTTTCAGCGTCTCCACGTCTCTGCGCAGCCTGGCGCGTCGGAGCGAAACAACGCTTTGAAGATTTCGCAGGACTACAACCATTATAACAATGTAACCAAAGTGCGACTTTATTAACAGCTACAAGTTGTCAGAAGCCGGTGTGTTCTCAGTGAGGTGGTCATTGCCCGTCCGCGTGGTGGCTTACAAGGTGACTAACAGGACAACGTTAAGCTTAATGTGTCTGTTTTATATATATTATACTGTATCTACGCGTTATATATTAAAACTAATCTATATAATATTCGCGTTTATCTGCGCAAATCAAAACATTAACATTTTAAACTCCGCCATTTTCATTCCGTATAACCGGAACGTTAATCGAAGAAATATTTCCCGCTGTTTCCGTCAGGGACGGAAATCTACGGACCGGAAATGCGACTTTACAGAATGTTGTTGCGGTATTTTACAGATTAATTAATATTTCCGGTGTTTTAAGGACGTGAATAAAATTTGGAATTTTATAACTGCTTTTAAAACATTCACAAACAAGTCTATTGAACATATTTAACATTACTAGTCGGTTTGTTGCTATCGCGAACCCAGCTTACTAGGAGGAAAAACAAACGAATAATGAAAACATTTACTTGTGATTGATTAACTTTCATGTGTAGTTGCTAAGACAGTGGATTTTTGCCAGTTGATTTTGTGTTGTTTCTGTACACTTTCTGAGACCACACAGTTTAATTAATTCGTATTAAGTAGAAGAAGGAAAAGAGGGATTACACCCGAATATGGCAACCCTGAGTTGGTCCACACTGATAACAGAAATGGACTTTGCCATTGGAATATGCTGTATATTCACAACGAGCTCTGTATGCTCAAAATTTCAACGAATTACTATTTGACTTTTTTTTTTTTAATGGGTCATTCTACAGAAAAGGTGCCATTTGGGTCATAAATATGTCCTAAAATGTATTTCTTCTTTCACATCTATATTATTTTATTTTATTTTTAAATATCAATAACCTACTTTTAAACTTTACGAATCCGCAAAATCAAAATTATTAGATGTAATTAGTCCAATTAGATGTAATTTATGTTAAATGTATGACAGTTATAATAAAAAAAAATTGTTACGCCAACAATGGACTTAAAAGCTTCTCATAAAATTGCTAAATCAATTATGATAGTTTTAAACAAATGTAAAGAGACACCTGGCATACCTTTAATGTTTTGCTTGTGCTCTTCATCAAGTAACATCTGACTCAGGAACAATTCCAAATTGTCAAATGTATTTCAAAATAAAACTCTTTTTGTGACATAGTTTGCAGTGACTGACATTTGTTTCATATTATTATTTATAATCAATTATTTGTTCATGAGTTTAGTGTTTCACTTATTTTATAAGATATTGATGTTATTGTGAATCAGATTTATTTCATGAAAAACATCTTTAAATATACATACTGTATATATAAAAATTACATGTATGATAATAGTGACAACATTTCTTTGAACGTGCCCGTTAAAAAATCTACAATTGAATATTGAACATTAAGAAAATGAATCTCATTATTGAACATACAGACTATGTTTTCTCAATATATATAAGTAATGTCTTTGTTATATTAATTTAAATGATTTCAGCATTAGCAAAACTAAGTGACAGCAATTTCCACCATTTTTGTAGAATGATCCATATATAAATCATAAAATCAATTATTTGATTTAAGAAGATGGTTTCTTAAGAGTCTTTAGTTTTTAGCGTGTTTTTCCTTGTCATCATCACCTTCAGTCTGATCCCGAGGAATCAAAATCTGCGTTTGGATTTCTGCAATGCTGCATTGTGAGAATAACTATTGATGAAAGAGGTAAACAAACAGAACTGAATTGGATAAAATAGTCTTTGCTACTGATTAAAGTGTATTGTGTACATGATAAAACACAGACATATGACAAATCTACAACCAAACCAATAAAGAGGAAACACAGGTCGATCATTAGCTATGATTGACATGCATGTAAACTTGATTATATGTAGCTTACAATGCAGTCTGTGTATTCCAAAGGTCATTTTCGAAGCTGGTAGCTAACTTTGTTAGAGAAGTGTCATCAGTATTATTCACTGAATTCTTATGTAAGTACCATCTTTTAAGTTAATCAAATAAATATACTGACAGATATAGTAAGTTGCATGCTAAGATTAAACCTTAATTTTCATTTCTGCTACAGCTTCCTTAAATAGGAAGTATGTATACCATTTACAGAGACACCAAGGTTGTGGTGGTGGGTGCAGGATTTGCAGGTTTGGCTGCAGCAGCCTCTTTGGTCCAGGCTGGATTTCAGAACGTCAAAATACTTGAAGCTAAAGAGCGTGTAGGTGGAAGAATTTTCACTACTAAACCATTTACAGAGAACATTATTGAGGTTGGTGCAAACTGGATCCATGGACAGGATGGGAATCCCCTTTACCAGTTAGCCAAAGAGCAAGGCTTGCTGGCTGAGGCCAGAGCAGCAAGCATGTCGATGTGCTTGCCCCACTCTGTTACACCACGTGATTACTTTTTCATGGAGGGTGGAGAACAGATTTCAACCGACACTGTTGATCAGGTGTGTTCCCTGTTTAGTAAACTCACCTCAAAAGCCTTTGAATCAGAGCTGGAGGATGAACACAGAGCTCTGAGTTTTGGGGACTACCTTGATGTGTCCTTTGCTAAATCACCTTTAGCTAGCTCAGAAAGTGGATCAAAAATTTTTGAGTGGTGTAAAAGAAGTGAATGCACAGATGAGGCTGCTTCCTCTCTATATGAAGTGTCTGCATCTCAGATTGGTTACTACATTGCTCTTGAGGGAGGCTTTTTTAACTCCCTGGGTCCTGGGGGTTATCAGGCAATTTTAGATCATCTTCTGAAAGATCTACCTTCAGGGACTATAATGACAAATACAGCAGTGAAAAGCATCCATTGGGACCTGAAGACCAACTCTAATGGCAACGAGGGCAAAGAACACAACCATGCTGTTAGAGTGATCTGTGAAAATGATAAGATCATTGAAGCTGACCATGTGATTGTAACTGTATCTTTGGGGGTGTTAAAACAACAAGCAAGAACCATGTTTGAACCTGCCTTACCAAAACCAAAGCTGGGTGCTATCGAGAGACTCGGCTTTGGCACAGTGGACAAGATCTTCCTGTGTTTCCGTCAACGATTTTGGCCTGAAGACTGTGCAGGAATCCAGCTTGTGTGGGATGACGGACCTGAAGATAAGGCAGTCTATAGCAATCAAAAAGAAGATGAGGTCTGGAAAAAGACATGGTTTAAAAAGATCTGCGGGTTTGACGCTGTTGCCCGTCACCCTACAGTTCTCTGTGGCTGGATCACAGGCCGAGAGGCTATTCATATGGAAACACTGCAGGACAGTGAGATTGGGGAAGTTTGTGTGAGGTAAAATATATAAAAAATTTTATTTTTTAAATGTTATTAGTTTATAATTTATTAATCTATTATTTATAAATGTTGCTTTATAGATGGGCTCTTTTAATTTCCCACAGATTGCTCAGGTCCTTCACTGGCTGGTCTGTTCCTGATGTGTCCCAAGTTCTGATCTCAAGGTGGGGTCATGACCCACATGTTCTAGGCTCCTATACATTCATTCCTCACTGGGTGAATGGGTTGAAAGAGCATGAGGCACTGGCATCACCTCTGCCTTCTTGTAGTCAAGTCCCAGAGAGCAAGGTACACTTTTAATTTTTGATTTAGCATAATGTCTTTGTATTACAATGCTGACAGCATTTCTATGTAGCTATCTTTGGCTGGGTGATGTATATGTTTCACGTGTAATCGGTAAGCTGGATGATTGTTTTTGTGTTTGAAGCCTTTGCAGGTGCTGTTTGCAGGTGAAGCAACTCATGTGAACTTCTACACCACCACCCATGGAGCCTATCTGTCAGGGATCAGAGAAGCAAAGAGACTCATTAACCAGTACACTCATTAAACACTCTGTCCAGAGAACCAACACTGATACAACGTAAGGGAAAAATATTTCAAAAACTGAGTTGTATTTGAACTTAAATATAGGGAGTTTTGGATCTGATTTGTATGTGGCTTTATTAAATAATTAGCTGTAAGTTATGCCAGCCATTGATTTATCATTCAGTTGATGCTACCTTTAATGTTTTCTCTTGGTGTGTTATGGTAAATTATTTAATTCCATATAATTTCAGTTGTTTTCAGTTACACTGAACTGCACTGTAATGTGGGATAGAGAGAATAAAATTAGAATATAGTGTCAAAGAATTGTATGTGCCGTTAATCAAAATCACAAATTAAAATAAAATATTTTTTCCATGCCTTTACTGGTTTCTTATTGTTTTGAAGATTAAAAAATGATACTATATTAGAAGAAACAAGCAATTCGATAACAAAAAAAAGATGAAAAAAAAAAGAAAAAAAGTTCAGTTTCATGTTATTGTTGTCACTTATTCTCTCTGTGTTCGAGATCTTTTGCTGATATCTACAGTAAGAGACTTGCCATTTCCAATATCATTTTATATTATTATTTTTTATATCATTGTATGTTATCAACTCGAATATCATTGGATATGACACAAGAGACGACGCGATTGGTCACAGTCCTGTTACCGTATATACTGGGTAAGCAGCGCAATCGGGAACACACTACGGTTTGATCTGGCAAAACAATATGAATAACCCGAGCTGTTGAGAAGCCATGCTAAAAACAACTCCAGCGAATTTTATAGATGCATTAACGCTAGTCAGAGGAGGGTAAACGCTGGACGCAAGAATGTCCCAACCAACTTCTACTCTGTTCAGTATGGGGGAAAGCGAAACGGAACTCTCGCTGACAGTCACGTAAACGAACTGCGCATGCGCACACCAGAGTACACCATGCCTAATCACAAATCCCTGTTTGCTTAGACAGCTTCTTCCTTGTTTTTAGTCACTGTACTTAATTTGACTATTATTTCCCCCCCACGTGAATCAAACATAAAATAATTTATTTCACAATATAAATGAACAACAATACTGAATATAATTATATATTTATATAAATTACATCAAGTATATTTAAAAGCGATAACAATAGTACAATAATTATCTTCTACCCTTTCACATGTGCATTTTATATGACAGGTTTAAGAAAACATTGTTGAACTGAACGCTTATTTCTTTTGCACTTTAGACTGGAGATTGAAGAACAGCTAACAGCATCTGTTCATTTTTGAGTTCTGAGTTTAGTAATATGGTGACAGGTTCCGACCTAATGTCGGTTGCTGTATGCGTCATCACTCACAATTTGCAATGCAAATACTGTGTGATGACGTAGTCAATATGCAAACTAGCAGATGATGCCATTTGGCAACATATAGTGACATTAACAGCAAGCTTTATCTACTTTCTCTTGACAGTAGCAGACGACCTACTAGTCAGAGGTGAGTAAATGCTGGTCAGAGATAAGTAAACAATATTTTAGATATTTAGAAAGTGCGTAAACGCAGGCCACTACAGCCCAGTTTGTAAGAGAGTGTTTTTAAATGTGCTAATAAGTATTCATAACGTTTCTGCTGTTATTATCTCAGTCATTCATAGGAGGATGACCTTGTCTTGACTAATATGCCTTACGTTATATGAAGGTTTTACAGTTTTACCAAACTGTGTACTAGGGTGGCACGGTGGCTTAATGATTAGCACTGTGGCCTTGTACTCTTAGGGTCAAGGATTAAATTCTCTCCACGGGTCTGTGTGTGGAGTTTGCATGTACACCCTGTACTTAGTGGCTTCCCTCTAAGTGCTCCGGTTTCCTCTCACTGTCCAAAAACATGAAGATTAGGTTAATTGACTTTCCCGAATTGCCCATAGTGTGTGTGAGTGTGTGTGTTTTTGTGTGTGTGCCCTGTGATGTATAGGCCCCCAGGGTCCAGTGTGTATCCTACCTTGTTCCCTAAGTCTCCTGGAATAGGGTCCACAGGATAAAAGCAGTAAAGAATATGAAGACGATTGTGAATAAGGTTCTCCAATTCGATTCCTTGTGAGATCAAATTCAGCACAGCGTAGAGACTTCCCTACTTACAAATCCCTGTTTGCTTAGACAGCTTCTTCCTTGTTTTTAGTCACTGTACTTAATTTGACTATTATTTTCCCTCCACGTGAATAATAATTTATTTTACAATATAAATGAACAACAATACTGAATATAATGATCTATTCATATAAATTACATCAAGTATATTTAAAAGCGATAACAATAGTACAATAATTATCTTAAAGACATCAGATTTATCTCTTAGGCATTGCAGAATTACTATGAGCAGGAGAATAGCTAAACTGATCAGACCCCTGGTCCTTCAGAACTGCAATTAGGTCACTGGTATACATTTGTAAGTTTAATTATTACTGAACACCTAGTTAAGGTGACAGGAATAATAATAAAAAAACATAAATGGGTTCAAATATTTAAAAATGTTACATATATTTGCCATCATATAAAGCAGAAGTTTTGTTGTACTAAGTTAGCTGACACATGTTGACTTAATTTTTGTTAATTCTTGCTGAAATGTAACATGGCAAAGTTGAGATCCCCCTTTATGTCAGGTGTCAGTATACCCTCTTCAGAGATAAGAACATTACTGAATGAAACAACTTGATGCGAGTAACATTTCCTAGCTAATATTTGTTCTTTATATTTATACTCTCAGTCATATAAAGAATGAAAAAACAAAATAATTATTTGCTATTCAAATAGATTTACATAATACATTGTGAACGAGCTATGAAAAAGGCTGAGGTTAAATCCTATTTATTTATTTATTTATTTATTTTTAGATCACTGCTCATCATATGCTACAGTTACTGACAGTTACCAATAAATAATGGCTATTTCAGGCAGGGTAAACGCTGGACATTATCTCGATCATAATGAATGATCGAGATAATGATTAAATGTATGGATGTCAAAGAATCGGAAGTTTAATAGTCATGCTTTAGTAATTAATTAGGATGGCTGAAAAAAGACACATACTCTAACATTTTTGTTTGTCTTCTTTTAGCTTTGATTACAGCACACAATGGCCAATTCATGTGTGACAATGATGTTTCATGCTTTCAGAACCACTATTTCAAAGATTGAGTCCTGGAATATGGCCCTGCCGACAGGGAAGAAATGCATAGGTGTGATAACCTGGTCATTCATTACATGCAGATCGTCAGCTGACTTAATTTTTATTTGCCTCATAAATTTGCTGAGCCTGGACCTACTAACTGAAGCAACCTCAGATCATAACACTGCGTTAATAGGCATGTATAGTGGGCACTATGCATGATGGGTGCATTGCTTCATGCATGTCCCTCTATATCCTGACACATAATTTTTCATTGCTCCAAAGTTAAATTTTTATGCTTCCTAGAAAATTGAAACCTTTTTTCCTGATTAATCTAACTAACAAGTTGCTTTCTTATATCTTACACAGCTGTTTTTAGTCCTAATCCTGAGGAGTTCTTGTCACATTGTAGGTGTGTAAAACTATTTTACTTACATTATTTTAACTATTAAACATAGCTGTTATTCCTACTGCCGATATTTACGATAGAACTTCACCAAGAATTTGTGATCCCCCAATCAACTTCAGAAATCCACATTTACAGTTTTTCCATTATCCAAGTATCCAGGATCTCTAGGCAATGTATTAATAAAATTATTTGTACAACAGGTTGTCATGTTCAGTAAATGCTCTAAAAATGTCACATTTATATATGCCATATTTCCTGTTTGCATTGCCACACCATGGCAATACTGATACACGTTACAACATTTCTGTCCCAATTTAACATCATGCGTATACTGACATCATTCTGATAAGCTCACGCTGTATGTAAGCAACACATTCTGTAGACAGAAGTTCATGTCAAGTTCATGGACGTTCACCTTCACCTGTTAGAAGTTCAAGAAGTTGTTTGACTTATTAAGTCAAACAATTGCCTTCACCAAACCTTGTGAGACTGTCCTCTACTTTTCAAACTCTCTTGACCATGCTTTGTCAGAGGGCTGCATAACACACTTGGTAGAAAGTGGTATCTTCCTTCTTCTGTTTACATGACCCACTATGTTCCTTTGACTGACTGGACAGGCTTTTGTGCAGTGGTTTTCTTGTCAGAGGGATCAGTCACTGGTAATTAGATACAATAATAAAGCAGTATTCTGGTATTTTTAATAAATTTAGCAATAAGTATTACTGTTAGAGAAAGATTTTGTTTATGGAGTTATCTGATGGACATCTAATTAGGCGACCTGTCTTTGAAACAAACATACTTGTTGGGTTTCATTATGAACATAATCAGTGTTATGTATTGTATCTGAAAACAAGCAAAGCAGGTTTTCTCATATAGAACTAGATGACTCATGTTGGCTTAGGGTGTGGAACCTTATCATGTGACCTTGCTTTTGTATTATATATAGGAAAGGTGAGCTTCTCTTCTTGTTAAACAGGTATTTTCTCAGTCAACTTACCGTACATGCTGCAGAAACCAGAACGTTTCTATTGTTGAACGAAACAACTGGATGTGAGTAGTATTTTAAGTTCTTAAAATGAGATCTTTTATGGAGTTTATAGAGTAACCCTCCTATTTTGCACAACAAAGTGTACATTCAAAGAATAATAACAGACCTTCTCTGTTCATCATTCAGATTATCACTTTCAAAGCAAGTGAGTGCATTCTGTCATGTCCAGCGACGCCAAGGTTGTGGTGGTGGGTGCAGGATTTGCGGGTTTGGCTGCAGCAGCCTCTTTGGTGCAGGCTGGATTTCAGAATGTCAAGATCCTTGAAGCTAAAGAGCGAATAGGAGGAAGAGTTTATACTACTAAACCATTTACAGAGAACATCATTGAACATGGTGCGAACTGGGTCCATGGGCAGAAAGGAAATTGCCTCTACGAACTTGCAAAAAAACATAATCTACTAGCTGAAAAAGCTTTGAAAGAAAGTTCTAAAAGTTCTCGAGACTACTTTTTTAAGGAGGATGGAAAACACTTGCCAGAGGAACTTGTTGATCAGGTCACAAGTTTATTTGAAAAACACACTGACAAGGCATTTGACGCAGCGTTGCCACTCAAGTACAGAGACCTTAGTTTGGGAGATTACCTTGACGCCTCATTTGCTAAATCCGATTTAGCATCCTCAGAAGATGGATCAAGAATTTTTGAATGGTGCAAGAGAAATGAATGCACAGACGAGGCTACATCTTCCCTATATGAAGTTTCTGCATCTCAGGAGAGTGAATATGTTACACTGGATGGAGAGTTCCATAACACCTTGGGTCCTGGGGGTTATCAGGCAATTTTAGATATTATTCTGAAAGATATACCTTCAGGAGCTATTTTGACCAATACTGCAGTGAAGAGCATCCATTGGGACTTGGAAACAAACCCCCATGGCAAAGAGGGCAAAGAACACAACCATCCTGTTAGAGTGATCTGTGAAAATAATCAGATCATTGAAGCTGACCATGTGATTGTAACTGTATCTTTGGGGGTGCTAAAACAACAAGCAAGAACCATGTTTGAACCTGCCTTACCAAAAAAAAAGCTGGATGCTATCGAGAGACTCGGCTTTGGCACAGTGGACAAGATCTTCTTGTGTTTCTGTCAACGATTTTGGCCAGAAGACTGTGAAGGAATCCAGCTTGTGTGGGATGAGGGACCAGAAGATAAGGCAGTCTATAGCAATCAAAAAGAAGAAGAAGAAGAAGAAGAAGATGATGATGCTTGGAAGGAGACTTGGTTTAAAAAGATTTCTGGCTTTGACGCTGTGGCCCGTCACCCTACAGTGCTCTGTGGCTGGATCACAGGCAAAGAAGCTCTTCATATGGAGACACTGCAGGACAGTGAGATTGGGGATGTGTGTGTAAGGTAGTTTACAATATCCCATAAATACTTGGCTTAATTTTGTTACTTGTGTTAAGTTTTTTGTGAAAATGTATATCTGAAAACTATGCTTTCTTTGACAGATTACTCAGATCTTTCACTAGCTGGCCTGTTCCTGATGTGTCCAAAGTTCTGATCACTAGATGGGGTCATGACTCTAACGTCTACGGCTCCTATACCGTCATTCCAAAGGGAGTGAATGGTGTAAGAAATCAAAAAGCACTAGCAGAGCCTGTTCCTGAGATGAAAGCTTCAGACAGTGAGGTATCTAACTTACTATTAATATTATAAGAACTATTCATATATATTACACAATTTCACATACTTTCTTTAATTCTTATTATGCGTCTTTGAAATTGACAAAATGTGTAAAAAAAAAAAGTCACACAAAACAAGGTTTCAGATTTTGTGCAAATTTTCTGTAGTTGTAAGTACGATAAGATCTAAAGTATGTGGATACTTGTTCATTCACACCCATATATGCGCTTGTTTCAAAACCTTGCGCATTACCTTGGAGTCAGTCCCCCTTTGCTCTTACTGAAACTTAAGTTCCAAGAAACCACTATTGGAAGGTCACCGTTAAGTCATTAAGATTTCCTCCAAAAGTAAAAAGACAAACTACAGAAATTATTCACAAAATCCTGAAGTGTGCCCTTCTGTTGACTTTTTTTTAATAATCATACTCTACCATATGTAAATAGACAAAGCCTTGTTCAGTGTTCTAATTGTGCACATCCTTGTACACATCATTTTTCTACACCTGTTAATGTTGTAATTAAATGAGTCGGAAGTGTTTATCACCTAAGAGAATAGTTATCACAAACACTGTGACAGAACCAACAATTGAAAACTTTTGCATGGAAAAAAACGGGATGGAAAACTTTACACTAATTTACTGTGTGTTTTGAAGCCTCTGCAGGTGCTGTTTGCAGGTGAAGCCACGCATTTGAAATTCTACACTACCACTCATGGAGCCTATATGTCAGGAGTGAGAGAAGCAGAGCGACTCATTGACCACTACTCTGATTAAGCCATTAAAACATCTGTCTATTGAGGCCATGTCTTGCTTTTATATCATGTTATATCATGTTAAACCATGAAAGCTTTAAGAATTAGAAGAAAAAATAAGGATAGCGTTTCTACCAAGTAAAATAGAATGAAAGGAACTTAAGTCTTCTAGATGTAATAAAATGTACATTTACAGTTTAAAATAAATATGAAAAGATGTCAGTGACCAACAGGGAGTAGGTTTTGTGTATATGCTGACAGATATTAGAAAACAAAATTATACTGTATTTCAGCAGATGGTGCTATTGTTCAGTTTACCTTCATTTGTGACAGGGCTATGTCAAAGTAAAGTTAGAAGTTGGTTAACAGCAACCTTTTTAATATTTAAGACCCTTACAATCACCAATTAAAAACATGAAATAAAGAATGTCTCAGCCAATGGAAAATCAGATACAACTAAAATCCAGTTAGTTTTGCACTTAATTACAACGTAGGAGGTTTGGACTTAAATGTCATCAGTGCATGGAAAGGTGTGGTTCTGGTTGTAAAATCTTTTGTGTTGCAGCAGTGTAATGCTCACGAAGTTCCCCTTTCTCATGAAATGTTAAATCATTCAGAGGTGAATATGAAGTTCCTTAATAAAGCAAATTCTCAAGAAAACAGTGCTGTGACATTGATATGGAGTAATTTTTTAAACCAATTTGTTCCTTCAGGCTATCCTTATAATAAAACTGCAAGAAGCTGTTGACATTAAATATATTTTCCTAATTGACCCTTAAAAGCTTGCTGCTCATTTGCATACTATGCAGGGTGTTCATGTTTATAATTATGACTTTAGCCAGGAAATCATTTTTACTGCCTATGAACTCTACACATGTTTGCATGTTTTATTTAATTTACAAGTACAACAAAACTAGGTACAGAATATATAAAGGGCCGTTGTGGGGTTTGACTAGAAAAAGACTGCCTTATGTTATATAGAAAAGAACTATGCATACCGTTGCGATTAAATGGTTAAACACAACATGCATACACATTCACTTATGTGTTGAAATGAAATGAGGGTGTGTCACTGTGGAAGGAAGGAAGGAAGGAAGGAAGGAAGGACCTGAGGAAGTGATATCGACTTCTATCTAAAAAAAAATCAGGCGTGGTAAAAAATAATTATTGACATGAGAATATTTTGAAATATTAGTATATTTATATTAGTTTTTTTTTCATTGACTGCTGTATGGGAACATTTTGAAATCCTTTTGTGTATATTAAACCTTTATTTGAAATGACAATCATTGCAGTGATATTCCATAAGTCCATGCCCTTGAAATTTGCTGGGGACTGAAGTGAAACTGCAGATTCTTCCTGTATTTTAGCATAAATTCTTGAACTTAAGAAAGACAGTACTGTGAACAAGCTGCTTATCAAGCAAATACTTTTGCATAAATAGTTCATTCAATTACTAGACATTCCTCACATGTCTTATTAAACAATCCATATAAATGCCACACTAGTGACAGAGCTTTATTAGGTTAAGATTTTCAAATATAGCAATTGTGCTGAAGTTGCTTAATTTTCTATATGATGCTTAAAATAAAATGTATGTAAACAAACAGATTTATAATTTCACAAAAGATGCATCCTACAACTACACCGTCGTGTAATGTCACTGCCCTGCCAGTTGGACATATATATATATGGATAAAGCATTCCTGTTGTCTCGCTTAAAACAGGCCCTTTCCTTTCTTCAGGTTCTGCTGTTTCCACAAGGGCATGCAGTAGAAATCCATTCGTGAAACACCCAAGACCAAAGCGAAGTCATCGTCTGAGAGATATTCCTGAAGACAGACATTAGTCAGAAGTCTCATTGTCAGAAAAAATGTTAAATAATTAGATTCCATGTCATGGTTCAGTTTTTGCATCAGAATCACTGGGTGTTGATTAATTTTCCATAACACCAAGTTATTAGTACCGCCTGCCATCAGTAGCACTCATTTAAATATGTAATTGTTCCTATTTAAAAATTTTATTTACAGGGACTTGTATTGTGGATGTTCCACAAAATGAAAAATGCTAATAAGGTATTGTATTTAAGAATGGAAAACATTAAATTATTAATATGGTGAAGTTTCCTTAAGGATACCCTCACTCATCATCTATACCGCTTGTATTCAGGCCTGAATCCTAGCCTATTCCAGGAGACTTAGGGCACGAGACAGAGTACACCCTGGACAGGGCACCAATCCATCACAGTGCACACACTACGGGCAATTTGGGAACGCCTTTTAGTCTAGTCTGCAGGTCTTAGATTGTGGGAGGAAACCGGAGTACCCAGAGGAAACCCACAAAGCACGGGGAGAACATGCAAACTCCATGCACACAGAGACGGGAATCGAGCATGCCTGGGAATCGAACCCGGACCCTGGAGGTGCAAGGCGACAGTGCTAGACCACCGTGTCGCCTCTTACATTAATTAAATATTTATGGAAATGTCAGGACTTTGTAATAGGATGTAGGGACAGCCTTTAGGACATAAGACTATTTACCGGTCTGTTGGTTGCACAACAGAGCTTTATTTATTTAATTATTTTCTGGTGACAGAATGACTCATATCTGCTATGACATAAGTCATAACAGAAAATAAATGTATCATGTGTTGGTCATTAATAAATAAAAATCTGAATAAAATGTTACTTGGTATGCTGTTATAAATATCATTGATCACTTAATTGATCATGTCCCTATAACAGCATGTGCTGTTGTCTTTTATTTTATATACATAAAGGTTGTGTTTGATCTGAGAATGAACACAAACAGTATTTTATTTATTTATGGTCCCTTCATGCAATTACCTCTCTCCTGGCATGGTCGACTCCCTGAGGCAAGTCCTCTACTGGGCAGTTTACCAGCTTTGCTGCTGGATATCTTGGCAGTGTAGTGGGGGACAGGGGGACCTTTCCAGAATTGTCTGAGTTGGTGTAAGAGTTGGTCAGATCCTAAATTTACAACACACAGTTTAGTGTCTGATGGTCATTAACGCCAACTACTAGTTGAAAGCTTCAAGTTTAATATAGACAAATTACAACAACTCACCACTGTAATCTTAATGATGTCTGCTGCATCTCCAAGCTCAGACTTCAGCTGCTCATACGACTTTCCACCCTGAGAAAGCAGAGTACATTTCAGTTTGAGATTAGTACTACTGTGGAATTCCAATTCATACATAATGTATGGCAAATTGAACAGTGATCTTAGCAGGGGTTGATGCATTCAAATGTGCGTACGCTCCACATGTGAGGGTCCCAGGCAAAGAACCAGCCAGTGAAGGTAGGTGGCTCGAACCCCTGCTTTACGACTAGGATTGGCGTGTCTGGGTCACGTCCAGCAGGATGGCTTTTCAGGTATTCTTGTGCTGTAGCCACAGCTTCCTTTTTCTCTGTGTCATTGGATCCTTTCCCAATCCACAAGAATATCTGAAAAAATGGATATTCTTTCAGTTAGCGATTGATGATGCCTGATGTTTATCACACCCCTATTATATGTAAGCTAGATTTCGACTGCTTAATTTGTAAATGAAAAACACATGCTAACATGCACACCAAGCATTTTAGTGCAGATTTAGTTCAGCTTGAATAAAAATGGCTTTTCTCTGGCGCTACCAAGCTATATGATGAAATTACCTATGATGCAATTAAATAGCCTGCATGCTAATAAACAAAATATTTGCTGTGCAAAATCCTTTTATTTTATTTTATCCTTTTTTTTAAAAAATGTGGGTGGGATGGAGTAAGACCACTTACCTGGTCCCAGGTGTCTAGCAGCATGACATCATCCTCATCCAAGTCAGTCTGGTCAAAATTTGTAATCTCAGTTGCAATAAATCTACCGGTCTGATTGGAGCACTCAAAGAGACGGGGACTGACCTGACTAGTTTCATCCTGCAGTCTAATCATGCGAACAAAAAACAGGGGTTGATTAAATTGTCCGATTTTAGGATTGCTGATATTTGTCTATTTTATATGGTTTCACCTCTTGCCACTGGCATACTGGGACTTTCCGCCAAGGTTTAACCAGAAATCAGCAGGTTCCTGACCCTCTGCTATGACATGCTTCTCCCTCTTGGAAATGATGTCAGCTAGAGATTTACCCATTTCTCTTTCATCCCCGCTGCAGCCCTACAGGAAAGGATCATCATGTGACTATGCTTAGAGTTTATTATCAGTCATTTTTAATAACTGTTTTTGGTTGTTGTGAATCGCGATCTTTCAAGGCAGGATATACCTGGAGGTGACAGTTCATTGCAACCACTGCACACATGCTTTCACACACTCATTTACAGATGTGCAGAAAATGAAGCACCTCAACATGAGGTTGACCTTAAACAAAACCACTTACTAAATTTGCATTTCAAAAATGGAATTTGTGTTTATGTTTATGCAACTTCATTTCAAAATCCTAATGTTCCAATTTAAATGTTCCTTAGTCTTAGAAGTAATACAGCATCTCAACTTTGTTGCTGATCTTGTTAAGTTGAAAGTTAGGACAAAGTTGGCCTTGAGACTGACCTTTCCATACCACAGGTAGCAACAGTTGGGGGTGCTGAGCACAAACACATCATTAGAGTTGAGTGAGGAAGAGCGAGCAACCACCTCGACTGCACGTGTGTTAAACTCATTTGAACCATGCACATGGAACAGTCTTGGTCCTGACGGACCATAAGAAGCGTTGTCTTTAGATTTGCCTTCCTATAAATCAATAGACAGTGGGAGTCAGATAAGAGTACAGTTTAAGTAAGCCAGATAGAGAGATCAAATATATAAAGTACTATATATATATATATATATATATATATATATATATATATATATATATATATACACACACACACACACACACACACACACACACACACATATATATATATATATATATAATTTTTATGTTTTACCAACATCTGCATTTTTTTCATTAATTATAAAAGAGATCATTTCAAACATACTACTGTACTGTTTGCAAGCATTTCTGTTCTGTTGGCTACAGGAAAAAAAATACATCTAAAATAATATATGCATATTTATTTCTGCAGGGATATAGACAATGAGGTGCTGAGGCAAAATGACCCATTCCGGTATTGAAAGCTCCCAAATGCTCGTACACACCTCATAAATCACCATCCTGCCCTTGAAAATGGCCATAAGGTGCATGGGTTCCTTCCCCATAGGTACTCGAACTTGGACTGGTTCCCCATTATACTTAGTGTCCAGAATGACTGCTTGATATGCAGATGCTGTTAGTTCTGCTGTGCTTGCATGACGACCCTGAAACAATACATTAAAGGTACAATGTGTAAACAGCTTGCACAAATATGACTGACCAGCGATTCCAAGTCATGTGACAGTTATGGAATTACATGTTCACATACTTGCCAAATGTAAAGAATGTAGTGCATTTTATTGTTGACTTCATATTTGTAGAGGATGAGGTAGCAATCACCACCATAGAAGTGCCCCAGCCATTTTTTCTCCACAGGGACTAGTTCATTGTCCTCTATTCTCCATACCTTAAGAAAAAGGAAAGCACATCTACTTGCTTAAACTGCCTCTGGGGTGATTTTATAGCAAAGCTCGACACACACCCACTTCCTCTTCTAATAATGGCATATGAAATGTATTAATGAGTATGATGACACTGACACTGAAACATTCAGGAGGAGATCAAGCTAACTGAACAAAGATTGAATGATGGATTCATTACAATTTTAGGAATATGATAGTAGTAATGTTTTATTAGATACTGCTAGACTGACCTGCTGTTTCTGATGCTACAAGAAAGATCTACATCTCAAGTCTTTGTGTGACACCCAAGTGGTGGAATAAAGTTGGACTGTAGACCTACCTCTTCACAGAGCAATTAGGCAAGCATCACATTTACACGCCCACAAGAAAGAAAGAAAGAAAGTAAGAATCTATCTATCTATCACTTTTTATTTTTGATGAGAGAGAGAGAGAGAGAGAGAGAGTACTGGGTGAATCTTAACTGATGGATTAAATACTTTAAATGCAAGTCTGATTGTAATTGTGATTATTGTGTACTCCTGGTCTGGGTTCAGTATTAATCCCTGTTATTTCAAATATCAAATAAACTTTGCAGTCATTTGCAGTGTCTCTTGTATTGTCTATTGTTGTTTGCATAGTTCTCTGTTGCTGTTTAATTGTTTCCTGGAAAAACTACATTTTGTAATATGAAAATGATGGACTCAGCAAATTATTAATTTAATATTTTAATTTGATAAATATTTTCTATATATAGAGTTAGGAGCAGACTATCGGAAATACTATAACCCAATAATGTGTGACTGAAAATGAGTCACTTACTGCACAACTGTAATGTAAATAACGTAGGATAGGGTTTTTTTATTGAAAATCTCTTTAAGTTATATTTTTCAGTGTTTACTAACCTCAGCTTCACCAGACCCATCATCCACCATTTTCTGCTGAGCTGCTATGTCAGGCCTGGCATGCATTGATGTGGCATCAAACTTTATCTGTTCTACCTTGGCTACAGGGAGAAAAAAAATCACATAGAACATTTTGATAATATTTGTACTCTAACTATGGCTTTCTGTTAAACTACTAAGCTGTGCTTTGTTTACCTATTTTGCCTACAGCATGTGTTGTGCCCAGTCCAGTAGATTGACCCTTCACTGTCCATTTCTGGAAGAGCTGCTTGAACACTGCAGACTCTGAGCCATCGTTTACTGTCTCCACATAGGTGGACGGAGGATATCCTTTGGCCTTTTTGTATGCCTAAATGTATAATGATGTAAGAAAACACTATATACTTTGCATATTATGGCATCACCATGTGAGTCAATTTAGGTACAGTATTGAAAGTTCAATCTCTTTTGAAGGCATGTTGCAGAGTTGGGTCTCTCACCTCAGCTTTGTTTAGTGATTCTGTCCTTTCTGTTTTGGATGACCTCCGACCCTTCCAGATAAAGATTCGGATTCCACCCTGATCCAGCAAATAGCAGTCCTGTCACAGAGATCAGATATGTATTTAATGTCTCTAAACATGATATAGGTTCAGTAATCAAGGGCATTATGTATACCATGTCAATATTGTTGTGGGTGGCAGGGTGCTTATCAATTACTCAGTCAGCTCATGAACCTCCGTTAAGATTTTGCAATATATTTATGGTTCTAACCCTTACTTGAGGATACCAGTAGATCTGTGAGTAGTTTCTGTGAATGTGCTTATTCCTTTCCCCTAGTTTTGCTTCCTTGTCTCGCTTCTTAATTTGCCACTCCTTTTTAGTGAAGACCATATAGTTCAACTTTGACTTTAATTACCACAGTGCTCCCTTGAATGAGAAGTAAGTTTATTTCAATTCCTGCATGTTGAAAGTTACAATCAATCTTTTGTAACTTTACAATGATCTTGTCTTTTATTAAGGTAGGGCTCTTATCTTTCTGCTCACTACTTTATGACTCTTGGGTGCCAAGAAAATGCAAGCGCATCTTCATAGGATTTGACTTTTATGCAGCGTCAGTGCCATTTATATCAGAGTGGCCTTTGCACAGGGTTGTTCTCTCTCCTTGAGTTGGTGAAGTAGAGTGTGTTAGACTGTTAGCTGAGTAAGCAACATACTGTAAGGTGCTGCATTTCGCAAGCAAATCCCCTATACAACACACAAAAACACAGCTACATTCTGATCAAACGGTCTCTCTTCAACAAGTCCGTACAGTTATAATTATATTGGGAAATGTTATAAACAGACAGGGCCATATTTTATATTCACAAAGACAGCTTCATACTTTGTCCACTTCCCATTGCACAAGGCTATGATGTTTGGCACAAAGAAGTATGAAGTCCATGTAAATGAGAGAGCATTAGCCAAGATGTTTGTCCATTGATTGCCTTTAGTAATCTAGTGACTATCAATAGAAATACTAAAACCATATCTAAAACCTGTACTTCAACTTAATATTAGGAGTTATTTTTATGGTCTTCATGCAAGCATATGTAATAACCTGGCAATAAAAGTAAAAATGGGTTTAGGTTACAATGAATGCATAAGAAATACGTAAGAATGACAATAAAACATACAGCTATGATAAGAATTTACATACACTCATCAAAAACATGAATGTCATAGCAATATTAAGTTTTCAATTTCTCTGAACTGGCTGTTTTTTTTTTTGAGAGATAAAGGATTGAACATAGAAGAAAAACCCAAGGATTTCAAGCACAAGGTTGAATTTATTTCTGTTTTTATGATTTCTATGTAGGGTCCAAATTATACATACTGGGTCAAAAGCCACAATAATTAATTCAATGGTGTTGAAATTTATTTTAGTCTTCCTAACCCAAGGATTTTTTAAACTTGCTGTTTATGATCATAATTGGCTGCACATTCGATTCGATTTGTGGGGGAAAGTTTTGGCCAGAGGTAGGTTTGGAAATGTAAAGGTGAGGCATTCAACCCTAAGAACTATGAACTCTAAGAAGAATTTTCATTGTAGTGGTTGCTTCATGCCTGGGGCTATTTTGCTGCTGGCACATTGCACAGAGTGGATAGAAGAGGGAAGGAGGCGGGCTTAGGTTTTGGAGTTTAGACCCTATTGAAAATTTGTGTTTTTAGGCTTTTAGACTGTATGATGACAAGATGACTGATTTTAACTGTAAAGAGGTGAAAATCCAATCATATCAGCTACTCACAATCATTAAAAAAATTGTGCAGTTTTTATTTTTAGATTTCACTATTATATTCACCATTACTTTACATATACGAGATGGTATCAAAAAGTTTTGAGACTGTTAGTTTCTTACATCTGGATTTAGCAGGTCTTGTGTTAATGGCTTCACAGCCACTTCTTGTACCACCAGACTGCCTTCAGCATCTGAAATGCTACCCAACACATACAGACATTTCACTGTCCATGCATTACAGACATTAATTATTTATTGCTTTGACATCAGAAATAATAACTATGTAGTGGTTTAGTCAGCAGACTTTTAAACAGAATATTTTAAAAATATATTTGTATGTAAAGCACTGTTTTTATGATCTTACTGGAAGAGTTTGATGCTAGATTTCAATTTTTCATCCACCACTTCATCTCGAATGGCTTCTTTAATGTTTCTTTTTTCACCCAAAGCCTGTGTCATCAGTTTCATGGACTCCTCACAAGCACTTTCATCATCTCCCTCCACCACTGTTACTTGTGCTCGACCCCCTCTCTCTCTGTCTCGGATATCCTTCGCCAAATTCATTCCCTATGTAAACATAAAAAGTTAATCCACTACCATTGTCATATCAAAAACTAAAACTGTTTATGTTGTTTAAATCCACCACAAACATATATAGATGTAACACACCTATTGCTTGCTGAGTTAACAGTTTTTGTTTACCTTTAACCTCTCCATGCGATTGCTCTGTGGCCCATTCCATTGGATAATGAGATTCCCCAGGTCCAACAGGAAGACATCACCTTTATTAAAGCTGTTCCAGGTCATATCCACCTTAACACAGAGTAAAACAGTTTTTCAAGATTCAAGGTTCAAAGAATTTTATTAATCCCAGAGGGAAATTGCTTATACTTGGTTACAGTTGCTTACAGTCGTTTTCCAGGAGGGAAGGAAAAGAGTAATAACTTAAACTTAACTTTTGCCATTCTTTGTGGCCTACTGTACTTGTCCTTATTATGTAAATAAGTGAAAATGGTGAAATCTTCAAATCATTAAGAGTAACTGTAGTGCAATTAGAAGCATTTTACAAAAATATTACTGTATAGAATAACTCACTCATAACATGCTGTATCATATATTTATATATGTTTCTAAATCATGATCATTCCTTTTTTTTTTTTCAATCCATGATCATACTAGATACTAGCTACTGTCTTTTAGCTCCTGTATTTTACTGCTAGTCAATGTGTTTTTTCTTTGTTCACACTGAACAGACATTGATGACACATCTGTACAACACCCCATGAACTTTTGACATCCTGTGTTGAAATGAAGTGTGAAACTTGTCTCACCTCCCCTGCAACCACATTCTTCTTGCCCTTGACATGCAGCAGTCTGCGGACATTATACGTGTTGGTTTCTACTTGCTTCATCCCTGAAGCTACTCCACCTTTTTTATAACTGTGGAAAATAGGATGTAGTGTGTCATCTCTAAGCCGAGCACAATCTTTCATAGTGATCCAAATGTTGAATTCTTCGCTTGATCTTACAACGCCCATTTAAAAAATCTTGATGTTATCAAGTTTAGCATGCTAGTTCTTGGAACAGTAATCATCTTATTTTTATATTTTGTCTCTTACTGTTTTCAGATGATTAATAATTACTTTTTTTTTTCTCAATCCAAAGCATATCAGACTGACTTTCTGACTGGCCACTGTGGTATTGCTGAACCTTTCAGTCACCAGCAACAGTCAGGAACTGTCACCCCTATTTGCCAGTCATAATTCATCCTATGGCTCTGGCCTATCTGAAGAATATTACTTTCTAGACTATGGAGAATCTACCTCAAATCCTAACACAAACATAATTTCCAGAGTGCATTATTGACTAATTCCTAGTACCTATTCAAATGCTACAGTATATTTTGTCAAATTCAAAATTGTCCTTGTAGTCTAAGCATTTCTCAACAAAATGTTTGTTGGCAACTGATGTGTAAGTTTCTAAACTCTAACCATGCTCACGATGTGAGAGCTCGATCACTTTAGCTTCATTAGTCTCTAGTATTTGAGGTTATGCATCCTGGTAGATTATTTATATCATTGCATGCTGATTATAGTATATTTAAAAATGTATCTCTTTCGTGCAAGAGTTCCTGCCTTGTGGATAAATTTATTTGTAAATACGTTAATCAGTTAAACTGTGAAAAGCCTTACATAATGCCCTGTTTGAAATAGCCTTGGAAGGTGGGGCTCTCATAGCCCTGGGTCTCTCTATGTTGCACTGCGACACCCCCCAGGTGTTCATCCATCATGGTAGCATAAAAGGCTGCAGCACCCTGCTCATCCACAGAGGTCACCTTGCCCAGCCAGAAGTGTATGTCATAGGTGAAGACACTGCTGGTCTTTTGTGTCTAATTGGAGAAACGTCACAGTCAGCACTTTGTTTGACACTCTGCACTGGGTATTTTTAAAGCTTATATGTAGTGTTTAACTATCTTGCAGTAAATACATACGTGTAGTATTAAATAGCTGTCTCCCTCATAAAACTGTCCATATGTTTTGGTTGGGCAAGGCACCAGTTCCATTTTCTGTCCATGATAAAACAGAGATCTGATAAGTGGTGTGTAAAAGTGACAAAAACAACAAGTATGCTTTTTAATTTCTTAATTATTATTATTATTATTATTATTATTATTATTATTATTATTATTATTAATCTCAGACAACTAAGCAGACCTGAGTGCTCAAACCTCACCTCCACTCTCCATATCTGCAGTCCTGGTGTAGTTTTATTGAGGACTTTTTTAACATCTGTCTTTACTTTGACTTGTGGCATGATGCAGAATCAGAATCCTGAGATAACAGATGAGAACAGCATTACATCGATAAGACTTTTGCATAAGAAATGGGAGTTCTAAAGAGGACAATCGACATAATATAAGCAAGCAGACATTGTACTCTAGTAGTTTGCAGTTGCTTGCATGTAAGACTTTTACTGCTCCTCACAATGACAATCCCACTGCTTTTGGTTGTAATAATAAAGTATCCACTGTCTAGGTTAAGTTTCTGTGCATATTTTCTGTGTGAGACCATGTGGGTTTCTGCTAGGTTTTCTTCCACCTCCTTTAAAAAATTGGTAACATTTAATGAATAATAAAAAAACAATAAATATTAATAACGTTTGTGCCTAATTGCTAGTATCACATGTGCTCATGATGTTAACATTGGTTAAGGCAACGGCTTCAGGGGCCTTGCTTCCTGGGAAGTTTCAATATTTATAGCATCTGTGTGGGACGATCAGCAACAGCAAAAAGTCTCAAGTGCACCAACAACTCAAAGCAGAAGTAAGAACATGACTCTAAGTCTATTTTTTGTTTTTCATTTGACAACTATTATTTTATAAAAGTTGTTTCCAAATTACAGTACACTTACTGATTTGTGAGTCACATGTGAAAAAACATGCTCTACTGACTGACTGTGGAAATACCCTTTTCACTTCGGCATTTCAGCCATTGTGATCTGCAGCTTTTTCCAGCAATGAGGATTGATGTAAATGACAGGCAGTGGTCAAATGTGTCTATATAATGATTTTATATACACAAAGTTTTTTATTTATTTATTTTTTAATTTATTAAATGCTCTTTAAAATAATCCCAAAGAGGAAGTTACAGTCTGTGAACATCTTTCACAGGAAGTGAAGTTGATAATAAACTGAAAGCTATAAAGTGTTACCACAGTGTTTGTTTAGTTCATCTCTTGTGTGCACACACTACCCAGCTGTTTCAATATGCTGTGGCTCATATATTTAGTAATAGATAATTTAATTTCACCTACACTGCATCTTTTGTTCAGTCTCACCCACCCTCAGGCCTTAAAACCACAAGCAACACCCAAATTTACTCGCTAACGTTCACTATTTTTGTAGTTGAAACAACTCTGAAAGCTGATGTCTATTTGCTGTCTACTTATGTCTTCATTTGCATTGCACAACTGCCCTAACTGTTCCTTCTGTTACAGGTCGAGAATGGTATCATTTAATGTACATATTTCTTTTTTCTTATTTATGAGAAAAAATTATATATTCAAAAGGATTTTGCTTATTTGGATGTAGTGCTTATTGGATAAGAAAATATGCCAGCCTTTCACTGAAACTAAACAAAGTCATAACGCAGGAATAATGTTAATGTTTATGGTTTAATTACCCTACACAGCTTTTGTATACTGCCCTGACTACAGTGACTCATTAGTGGGCTGGTCTTCTTAAGGTTGTACTGGAAGCCTTTCTCTGATGAGGGAGGAACCAAGCTGCTAATGAAATAAATGATTTTTTCTTGCCAGCCTCCCTACTTAAGAAATGTTTCTAACAGATGTCACAATGTCATTGCATCAAACAGATTGCACAACATTTCATGGAGTTTAATGGTATTTTTTTTTAAAGTTCTGTCAGGTTAATATGTTTGCCCCTAGAAACTACTGACTCCATCTTGTAGTCTAATCATTCTCAATCAGACTAAATGAGCTCTAACTTTGGGTTCTTCATAAACACCATTCATTTATGGTAATGTCCAAGGCCGCATGTGCGAGGGTTAGAAATTAGATCTTTAAGATAAAGTCAAGCTTATCTATCCTTTTCTTCATTGGTGATTTTATGTAGACTTTGCAACAACTTTAACATAGCCACACCCTTCACAAGTGGCATTCAGAAGCTGTCGTTTCTCGTTGTCAGTAGCTGACAACACTACCGTTTTGTTTAACACCACATCTAAATGAAGACTGGTGTAAGAATTTCCTCAGAGCATAGCAACACAGCATATGGAAGCCTTGCCAGTGTGTGTTAACGAGAAGACTTTAGACCTCAAACTGTGCATTTGAGAAGCACACATTATCAACACTAAAACTTTGCCGTTTTGTATGGATCTAAACGCCACATAGACCATGATAGTTACTTTATGATTGCAATATTGAGTTAGCACTAATGTGATCTTCTACAAGCTTAAACAAAATGAAATTTTCTTTAATTTTCTTCAGACTCAGTACTTGAATCCACATGCAGAATATGTATTGCAGCAATTTGGGATGCATTTATGTTAAATACTTGCAATCATGCATGTATTTGTTAGCTAATTTGAGTGATCATTGAGCTAGCTTGAAACTATTAGAAATACATCTTTTGGAGAGTACCACAGGAGGGGACTCACCTGCCGAGAGACACTTACCTAGAAAGAGAGAGACAGCAGAGTAGTGCAACAGGATCGAACAGATGGCGTCGGAGTGGCCGTAATGCTCACTCCCTACTTTACAGCCCCTGCACTTTGCCTCCCGGCCTGGCTGTCTTTTTCCAACCACTCAGGGTGATGCTTACCTTTTATGGTGAGTGTAGGGGATCTGCATACAGGTGTGTGTGTGTGTGTGTGTGTGTGTGTGTGTGTGTGTGTGTGTGTGTGTGTGTGTGTGTATTTATTGACAGGCATTATCTAAGAGCGTCATAGCCACCACTGTAATTACTATTGCCAAAAGAGCCGATAGTGCTTTTTTGTTTGTCTTTAATAAAAGTTTGTCCAGACCCAGGATTTGATGTCGATGTTTGCTGCTGTCTTTGTGTGACATAGTTTTGGATGAGATGCCATGAAGCACCAAAGATGGATTTCTTTCAAGCATAAAATCCTACATAAAGAGTTTATTTTTTACCAACAACTGGCATAATGATGAGGGTAGAAAAACACCCCAAAACATAGAAAAGCTTTGTATCTTAAATCTTGAATGGTATGCAGAATACATGAATCCTTAACCCTTCCCTTGTTTTACACTTTCTAAACTTGACAGTGAACGTAACAATGTAACGTGTGTAAACAATGGTGAATTAGTGCATCGGAATACAATTATATTATGCAAGTAACAAAATTTGTTTCATGCTGGTATAAAGACTAAATGTTACTAAGTGAACACTTAATAAAAAAAAAATTATAAAAATAAATCTAAGTTCTAAATATATCTATCCAATTAAAATAAGTGTACAGGGCAATCCACCAACTCAAATGCAAGGTCAAAACTTTAGACCTATTTAAGTCATGAGTTTAGTCATTCATCTTTCCATTCCAATGCCAAGACTTATATGAATTGCAAAAACTTCATGGAACTCAGTAATTACCTGTTTTTCTCAAATGTACAGATCAGAAGCTGTTTCAGATGGAGAAACACATCATAATGGATGGGTAGTGTGTTTGTGAGCTGCAGAGTGATTCAGTGTGTTTGCCTCAGCTTTTGTTCAGCTTTTGTAGCAACATGGACATGACACTTGAACAGTGGAGCCCTTGTGAAAGACTCTGCTTATGAGGGGTGCTTTGGAAAACATACTGAGAGTAACTTTTCTGATTTATTACTTGCAAGTTATTCAGCAACCTTTGACCCCAACATACATGCACACCCTTCCGATATTGGACGTAGACGCTTATATTATGATCGCAACCTGATAACTAATCACAACTATAAGGAGCTATAAAGGATTACACAGAGTGATTGTTTACTGTACCAAAAATACTTAACCAATTGTTTTTACGTTTTTACAATTGTTGAAAAACATTATATGAGAATAACTTTCCTACCTGCTTCTGGGATAATTATGTGCATGTATGTTTGACTCCTTAGCATCAGACTCTTAGCATGTTTCACTCCCTGCTATGAACTTCAGCCTTCGTTGTATCACCGTGCCTCTTCTGATCCTCAGATTCATTAACTAGTTCTGCCGTGGAGGTCAGACAGGGCAGGGCTCAGTGCTGAGCTCTGGCCACTGGTTCCTCAGAGACTGTCCCTTTCATTACATAATTCATTTGTTAGCTTCATGCCTCTTTCTGTTTTCTATTGCACAAAAAAAAAAAATTCAGTGTAGAAAAAAAAAACTGTACTTTTCTACTGAACAGTAGGCAAATGCATAAATAGTGTAAGTATTATTTTCCACTGATTAAAGTTTACATTTACTGGAATAAAGAGTTCTGAAACTAACGACTTTCTGACTTCTATCAACCGAGACGTACATCAACAAGAACGAGAACAAGAATCATCAACCATTATTTAAGTAAAATATTTTATTTTAATTTTAAAAGTTCTTTCCACATACTTTACTGATTCACACAAATGATCATACAAAAAAGTTATAAAGGACAATTATATACAAGGATCCAACGCTGAACCCCAAGTTAGCAACACACATCAAAATATTAAACTGTTGAATATGTAATACAAAATAAGCAAAAATACTATGTCAGAGCCAAAAATAAATCCTCTGAGGGTACCATTCCAAATCCCTGATAAGCAATCATGGGCCAGAGAACACTGATTACTGTGCTCAGGTGTTCAAGTAACAGTGCTAATTACACAGCACTGAGAATGGTGCAAAACTGTGGACTGCAAAAGGAGTCTTGAAGAGTGGATCTACAGCAGATTTATTTTACAGAACTCAGATCTTTTCCTTCAGTGATCCTCTACTACCTTACGAATCTCCAGTAAATACTGGATTCGCAACAGTTGTAGTTGCCTCTTTAAATAATGGATTATCAGCCTGGAGCGAGAGAGAGAGAGAGAGAGAGAGAGAGAGAGAGAGAGAGAGTGGAAACAAAACCAATAATCATGCTTACCACATGTGCCACATGCATACCAAATGTGCAGTTTAATATGGTGATATTATTATTATTAACAAGCATTATATCCTGAACAAACAGAACATACTTGTGCCCATTTACTACGCTGCATCTCTTTTTCAAACCTCTTCCACTCTTTGAGGTCCTTGAAATAAAACAGTGCCTTAATGAGGATGAGAAGTAGAAGCCCAATCAGTGCCACACCAGCCAGAGATCCTCCCACGATGAGTGGAACATTTGGCCCCTCAGGACATTCTAGCATACAGAATGTATACAGATTATGTGACTACAAGAAAACTTAAAAAGCTAAGAAATAAATTCCAAATAATACAATAAAACATCTTTGTTTATATATAGAATTTATAACCACCATTTAATGATACCTAAACACAATACCAAAACAGTTTGTTTCACAGTTACTGATTAGATTACCTTTGTTCTCAAGGACTTTAATATTATATTTGTCAAATCCATCTAGCTCATTTATTGAGAAAATCATCCAGCATCCATCCGCATCCTTTACTTGGCACTTCTTATCTCCCAGATTTGTATCTTTTCTAATTGTATGTTGGGCGCAGTTCTCTGCACAGGTCTTTTGAAATGGTCCCGTGTTAAAGATTTTGCATTCAACACAGTTCCTGTTTTAGATTTCATAAAGAGCTGTTAATATCGGCAAATTAATTGAAAGTATAAAACATTTGAAGAAATAATGACAGTCTGTGGATGAGTCCACACCATGAACCTTGTCTTACTGTTGTTCAACATTTAAACAAATCTAAAGGAATGAAAATCTTAGAAATGTGACATTTCATTTGGACAGTCAATTCTGCCTACTCTACAAACAGTCAACATCGACTAATTCTCAACAACACGTCAAACATTATTATTCTATCTCACAATATCATACTATATTTATTCAATACTCTTTACATTTCCTATTAAGTCTTTTTGAGAATAATCAAACATCTTAAACTGGGCTACCCAAATGAGGTAAAGGCAAAATAAGATAATTGATACTGTAGATTACAGAGTCCCTCCTATAAAAATTAAAGTGTTATGATTTTAATCTGTAAAAGGCAGAGAGGCTGTGGAAGATGATATATATTTATGTTGGTCTAATGTTTCTCTTACCCCAACTCTTGGCATGGCGATTTGCAAGTGGTACATGACTCACATTTGGGCAAGTTGTATAACTTATCACAAACACACTGGTTGCACAGACATTTGCCACGCCCAAAACACACGGTTCCATTGTCACCCGTCCGGCAACCGTCATCAGATTTCATGCATTGACAGGCTGCTCCTTCATAGTCGTCATTGCATTTGCAAGTTCCACACCTGCAATCCCCATTGCCTATGAAATTTACATAATTCTGATGTGAGCACATGTTTGAAGAGCTGTGTGTGAAACCTCTTTTGGAGTGTGTGTGTGTGTGTAAATACCTCCACACAGTTTATTTTGGTACTTTTCACAGTGTTCGTCATCACATTCACAGTGAGTACCATAGTAGGATTTGCCCCCCTCAGTTTGGTGGCATTTGCACACCCCACATTCGCAGTCTCCACGGCCCTCACACTCTGTCCCATTGTCTTTGCGGCATTGAGCCTTCAAGGCAGCCTCATCTTTCTTCCCCAAACTGCATTCACACCGCTGTCCCAGGTAACCAGAGTTGCAGCTATGGTGAGAGAGAGTCATAAAGTGTCACATATAAACACTATTGTGTATTTTATTCTGTACAGTGTGCAAGTTGTGCAAGCAAGTGATGGTATATCAACATGAAAAGTTTGAGAATATCTGGTGTCCTGTAATGATATTATGGTACAACAGTATACATGCTCGGGAAACAAAATAATTTTCCAGTGCAGTGTGATTATTGAAATGCTCCATTTAATAATCAGTTATTTAGTTTATTATTAAGAGAAAACCATGTCCTCCAATACAGCAAATAACCACTAGAATGACTGTGGATCTGTTAACTGTGGGTATAATTAAAAAAAATTGTTCTTTGAGGCTTATACTTAGATTGCCAGGCCATCCATTACGGCTCTTGTTTAGAAGTTATTGAATAGGACGGAGAAAATGGAAAGCCATTTCTTTTTCAAAGCTAACATTATGTTATTAGCCATTTCTAGCTTATTATCATGAAATTAAATGAAATTGACAGGTCTAACTTAGAATTTTAAAAAGGGATCTTGGAGGTGCAATAAAAGGTTTAACCCTCATAGCTTTCTGACAGACTTGGAACCTTTTCCGATAGGATCACCGTCTGAATACACTTCCATAAGACCTTTAAAGAAAGAGTTGAATTTTGCAGTTCCTCTATAATCCTACAGGTGGTGTGTTCTAAAGCATCCTGAGGCAGTACAGAATCCTGTATGTTAGGAGTGAACTTTTTAAAATACTGAATCTGGATAAGTAAGGTTAATTAATAGCTCTAAATGCCTACTCTTGGTTTAAGCCCCTGTTTTTGCCTGTGATGACTGCATTTGTTGTTAAAAAGGATAAACCAATAGGAGGACCAGCTAACTGCTTATGAGAGAAAAGCAAGCCATTCTGAAGCTGAGAAAAGTGGAAAAATCAATCAGGGACAATGACCTCGACATAGTATTCAAACAACCACACTGAATGGGTCGGTCAAGAAAAACAATTGAAAGCCCATATTGCAATTGGCAAAGAAATACAGAGTCTCAAAAGGTTAACCTTGACCAACTTTTAATGTGTGGAAAATTAAAAAATCTGCTCATGATGCAAAATATACAAGCTTGTCAGTGAAGCATGGTGAAAATAGTATCATAGCTTAGTGTTTGTAGAGCAGGCTCACGAATTTATTGATGCAACACATGATGATGGGATCAGAATGGACTCAGAAGTCTACATAAACATTATGTCTGCTAATTTACTGAGAAATGCATCCAGTCTGATTAGGAGGATCTTTATCTGGCCTCAAGATAATGCCCCAAAATACATTGGCAGCACAAACATGGGCTTAGTCAGGAGAAAAAAGTAGAATGTTCCAGGTGACTGGCTAAGTCAATCACCAGAACTTCACCCAGTGAAGCAATCACCCAGTTGAGCATGCATTTTACCTCCTTAAGAGGAGACTGAAAAGAGAAACCTCCTCCAACACACACATACAGAAAGAATCTGCACTTAGAAAAGCAATACAAAATAGGAATCTCTGGTGATGGCATTGGGTCTCTGGCATGATGAAGTTACCACTAATTGTTATTTACTTTAATTTACTTTAAAACTATTCAGGTCTACTACCAAAGGTATAATGTGCTCAGTTGTTTAACACATCTATAGGAAATTGATAAAAAGATATTGATATTGATAAAAGTGTCAGCCAAATGATGTACATGTAAACACCATTGATTGTGCATTACCTGAATTGGAAAATGTCAGAACCAACAACAAGAATAAGAATAACAATGCCTCCAGCAGCAGCAATAATACCAACACATGAAAGAAAAGTCTTTCCATACCTGCATGTGCCACAGACAATTTTGCCTTGATTATTACAGTACTCGTGTGGATTGGATGGATTGTCACACTCGCATCCGCATCGTGTTTTAACCAAAACCTTCAGTTTTTCATTAAATCCTAAAGGACCAATGTTAAAGGTCTTTTCATTGAAGCATTTTGCTGCCTTTACAGTCACACTGAACTTCACCTGAAGATAAAAAAGTAAGGACATCACAAAGCAGGATATACAATGAGGCAATATAGCATGACCTTACTTATTTTATGATGTTTATTACTATATGCAACAAGTACACTCTGCCATTATAAAATAATATTTGGATTATTATTGGATTATTGCATTTTGTTGCAAATAAACTATTTAATTACAATGCTTTAGATCTGAATGAGAAGCCTTTTAGTGGACTGTTGTGCTGTGTGCTACTGTACCTCTTGATCAATGCCAACATTGTTGCATGTCCCCTTTTCACTAGGCCTCTCTCCTCCTTTACAATTAGATGTGTATGTTACTGATATGCCTTCTGGAAGTGCATCATGGGTCACAATTATATTCGAAGAGAGTTTCTGTAAAAAATATTATAATCTGTTAATCAGAAACATGTAAGCAAAACACTTGCACTTACAATTACATGCATTCACATAAATCCATTTGTTTAGCTATATAGTCATGTGAAAAAATTAGGACACCCCATTAAATATTAATTTCTTTATTAGGAAATGTCAACATATTTCCAATCTTGTTTTAATTTGTACCAGTAGATGCAGGGTATTGAATTGCATGTAAACAACAAAAAATCACTTTGTTTTCACTTAATAAACAAAATAAATAATTAAAAATTATTTAAAAAATTAATAAAAAAAAAATTCGGACACTCTATGCCTTATTAGCTAGTGGGTCTCCTTGTGTGTAAAATAACCTAAATGAGATGCTTCTTGTAACCATCTACCAGTCTCTGACATCGAATGGAAGAAAGTTTCCTCTACTCCTCAATGCAGAATTCTGTCAGCTGTGCACATTCCATCGCAAATCACCCCAAATGATCTCTAAAAGATTCAGATCTGGGTCATTCTATAACTCTTCAGCATTTCTTTTCAGCCAGTCCTTCATGAATTTACTTGTATGTTTTGGGTCATTGCCATGTTGAAAGGTCCAGTTCTGCTTCAGCTTAAATTTTTTGACAGATGGTCTCACATGGTCTTCAAGCACCAACGTCTACTACAGTATGTAGAATTCATAGTTGATTCCTGGGCTCGATTCAGGAAAACATATCCCAAACTATGACATTTGCACCTCCATGCTTCACAACTGGTATGAGGTTCATTTGCTAAAATGCTGTACAGTATTTGGTTATAAGGTAATAAGGCATGCCTCCTTTAAAATGTCATTTTGTCATTATGTTCTAATCATTTGCACCTGATATGATACTGATTAATGGGAAAGAGAGGATATAGAAAATTATGTTCAAGCCTTGTTTACGTTAAGATAACTGAGTAAATCACAGATGGGAAATCAAAAAAGTAGATTAAATTAATAATAAATTGAAAATAGATTAAATTAATAAAGATTAAGTTTAGCTTAAAATGACTCCATTGTGTTTAATAATACTTAATAAGTATTCACTTATACCACTTCAGTGCTGTTATTTCAGCAGTGAAAAACTCACTAAAAATGGTATGGCTATTTTCCACTTAAAATCTATTGGTGCAGGTGTTTGTTTACATTAAGGAAGTAGCTTATTAGTAGTTTGTTTTAAAGTAGATTATTAAATTTTGTACATAAGTGGTCATAATATCACTTTTACTCATCATTTTGATTTCACTTATGGTACAGGTTATCCACTAAGTTTCATTAAATTCTGTCATACAGACAGGCATACAGACAAACAGGCATGCACATAGAAAAATTTCTGACTGATTCCGGGTCCTCCAACGTATGAAATATAAGGATGTCATTGAAAGAGCAAATTCTGACCAATGTACAGACAGAACCTTTCTTGTGTGTGTAAATTAGGGCTGTCAATATTAATGCATTAACCCATGCCATTAATCTAGAAATTTTAATGCATTACTATTTTTCAAATATAAATTAGTCATATGACTATGTCATAATGGGGTCCCATACTTGCAGCGTGGTAACCCAGCTGTGTGCATTTTCTCTTTCTATTATCATGTTTAATATGATAATAATGAGAAAATGCTTAATGTCAAGTTTCATTGTTTGGATGGAAGTTTGGATAAAACCAAAAGTGTGCTCGAGCTACCTTTAAGGGGACCTATTTTTACAAGAATACATTAACTTATAAGATGTATTAGTGTATTAGAGTAGTGGCATAGGCTACTAAGGCGCTAGGTTGTTGATTTTTGGGTCTGAGGATCTGGGTTTGAGCCCTGTGCGTCAGTGGGATGCCATACCTCATACTACCCAGCCACTGCATGCAGTGCCAGTCCCATTCGAGAGATTTTAATTTAGCATTTGTTAAATGTTAATGTTTGAGATTTTAAAAAACTGCATAATCTATTTTCTCTATCCAGTTTGTCACGCATTTCTTTATTCCAACATTGCAAGTTTATAATACAAGTAAATCCAAGAATTGTGATTAATCATGATTAATCAAAGGCTATGACTGTGATTAACTAGATGAAAGTTTTTAATTGATTGATAGCACTGCTATACATATATACACAGATAAAAGATAAACAGAGATAGATTGACCAACAGACAGTCAGACTGACAGACAGATAGATAGATTGATAGATCAATTGCATTTTTACAGTTTGCAATTATACCCCAATCAGCCATAATATTAACACCACTGCCAGGGAAACTGAACAACATTGATCACAGGCTCATGGGCACCCAAGGCTCACCCATTGCCATGGGGATCAAAGGCCAGCCAGTCCTAAAGAAAAGCCAATGTAGCACAAATCACTGAAAAAAGTGAATGACAATGATAGAAAAGCACCAAAATACCCAGTGCACCACAAAATGTTGTGTACGAAGCCCAACAGGCAAGGAGCCCAGGGTCACAGACCCCCATCTCCAAGTTTTCCAATCCGGTTGTACACTCATGGGATGCGCCAGAAAAACAGGTCCAATCCACAGAGGCCACAAAGTCCTGGTAACAGATACCACAACACACTCCCAGAGGGACAAGAGTTGACCCAGTGGCACAAGAGGAACTCAAAAACTGCGTGGTTTTAATGTTATGGCTGATTTGTTTATATACTGTAGTCATTAAAAAGAAGTAGAATAAAAAGGTTCTCACGTTGTATGCGTCCACAATTAGGTTTACCACATTGCCCGAATCTTTACTTAGTACTCCAACTTCTGACTTAGGAATGAGTTTACTCAGCTCCTTGAGAAGAAAACATCCTTATAGCACGGATATACACCTTATATTACAAACATCTTATTGCTTAATAAGATATTGCTTAAAATGATGAACCATTAATTCAATATTAAAAGAATAATACTCACTTCGTAAATATGTGACACATCTTGTGTCACAGCAAAGATAGGCTGTATGTTTTGCTCTTCCAACTTCCTGGCTATCTGACCAACAGATGGGTAATCCTGACAGGGACAGTTTATTTGCAACATTGCGAATTTTTGGAAATACTTTATAGAACACAACGTAGCAGCAAAGGTTTATTTTGTTCTCTGTATTTCTCCAGAAGTATTCAGACATACCCATGTGTTGCTCATGCTGTACATGTGATTACTATCCAGCTGACAAGTCTCTTGGTTAGGTTCGAGTATGCCAGCAAGTTTCCCATCACCTGCCATGTGGAAGCCAGCATCAGTGGCCAGCACCAGCAGCCGTGTGCTGTTTCCCCAGCCGATCTTATCCTGTGCATGATAAGAAAAGTGGCATGAATATATAACTACATGTATTTATGTATTTGTATAGAAGTCTGAAAAAACAAATTAAAAGACTCCATGGCTGAAGTCATAGTAACAAAATTTTTTGACCCAAATTAAGATAAAAAATATAATATGAACTACATTGACATCAACATAAGTGGATAAATTAAACTGGGTTAATGTTTAATTTATTAATCCAACAGCAGCATAATGCAAACAAGTTCTTTGACTTTAATAGTGGAACAGAGCAAAAAAAGCTACTTGGTATGCACAATACATTGAAATGGGCTATAACAGCAAAATACCCAATTGAGTTACACTCCTGGCAGCAGTAAAGGAATCATGGGCAGTGACTCACTAAACTAGACAGTTACAGACTAGAAAAAAGGTACAGTACTCCCATTTCTGTTGATTAATTAATTCATTCATTAGTATAATTATTGTTGTTTTTTTCAAAATTAGGATGGTTGATGTGGACACTAAGTGAAGCACTTTTCCTGTATCTGCATGATCGGATAGCTGCATAAATGAGCTCTGCAAGTGTCTCTATTAAAGTGGACTGGGTGTGTGTGTGTGTGTGTGTGTGTGTGTGTGTGTGTGTGTGTGTGTGTGTTAGGGGATCTGGAGCAGAGAGCTGGGTGATGTAGACACAGCAGAGAGGCGTAAGTTCAGCCTTTATTCATTCAATTCAATTTTATTCATAT